>APFE030618340.1:9565-32495 GCA_000404065.3 Pinus taeda
ACTGAAATGCTCCAACATTTACTCGTTCTGCAGTTGCTACTGGAAGGGAGCTACCACCCGCTTAGCTCTTGTACTAGCTGATGTACTAGTACGTAGGTGCCGACCTACAGAAGGCAACAACCCTCTCTTTCTTCCTCTAGGTACCACGTTTCATACATTTTCAAACTGGATACTCCTAAAGCACAACACTATAATTTGAAGGCCACGTTTCATCCAATTTTCATACTGGACCCATCAATATCATTGAAGCACAAAACAATCAACACTAGCATCATCAATCTCTGAACCACCCAATACTGAATCACTGAAACCCTGTCAACAAAAAGCAGTCACCAGAACACAGAACAGAACACTGAACTCTGCAACAATATTCAAAACCAAATGCATCATCAAAAATCATGCATTAAAGTGCATACGCTACTTGGAAGTGTCGAACCAGCGTGTATACACAACTTCACCAAGGTGAACCAACGTATATGACATTAATTACTTATAACTTTGCTACACTTCCTGACTTCAAACATACTAAGATCATTGCATATACAAGGATAATATGTATGTTAGCAGCCAGATCTAGTTCATCAGATCACATAAAGATAAGTCATTTATATCCTGACCCATTATCGATCTCATCCATCAACACTGAAGCTAAACATACTCTATCAATCTGAATATGCAGAATAATGATACCAGTAAACAGTCATCAGAACTCATCAACAACCAGAACCACCTGTAACTTCAAACATCATAGATCAAATGGTATATGCTACTTGGACGAACCAAACCCGCGTACATACAC
This sequence comes from Pinus taeda, assembly GCA_000404065.3. Classification (NCBI taxonomy): domain Eukaryota; kingdom Viridiplantae; phylum Streptophyta; class Pinopsida; order Pinales; family Pinaceae; genus Pinus; species Pinus taeda. Next base: position 10,365 of record APFE030618340.1, read on the forward strand.
GCTTTTACCAAAGCCAACCCACGTGCAGATCTATAAATATTCAATCATGACTTGCAACTATTTAAAACTTAAGTTATACCTAGTTCAAAACATTACATGCGTCAGTATACAGATCTAAAATAAGCATAATCAACCATATAGAGATAGTTCATTTCAAACCATTTGATCTCGATCTATCCTTAGATCTTGTTCTCTATCAACCGGTGAGATCCCTTCTTAGCTCAGATCAAGCAATGCATCATAACCCATATCCTGCACATTGGATCTCATATCAGATATTCAAGTCTTTTTCAATTACATTTGCCTAATGATCTTCTTCTCCTTTTATAGTCATAGGCCTTACTCAATACCATGTTCCAAAACCATTGAGAACCAATACCAGGGATCCAATACCTGGGTTCAACACCTCGGACACAATACCATGGACCAAAACCATAGGTCTAAATACCACGGACCCAAAAATAAGCTTTCCCACATGTACGCGCTTTTCTATACATGAATGTGCGTGCATATGCATACATGAATTCTGATCAACAATCCCGCGTGTATACGCGTTTTTGTATATAGAGAACCTGTGTGTATACCCTACTTGGTATATAGCAAACCTACGTATATATGCGACTTGGTACATAGTGAACCTGCGTATAACCTGACCATGTACACGACTTGGTATATAGTGAACCTGCGTATATACTCAGCTTTCTTCATTCTTTGTAGTCTAATCATCAATTCTTTGCTACTGACCTACTGCACTATAATCTGTCATCTTGCCATCAAGGACAACACTTGTATCATAATGCCAACAATCTCCCCCTTTGGACTTGATGGCAAAGCTAACTTGTCACACTTAGAACTGTCATATGATTCCTTTAAGCTGTCCTGCATTCGATATCTCTTCTGTAGATTCATCTAGTTATATGTAAGTGAGTTGTTCTTCTACGAGAGGGTTGCCATCAAGTATAAGACATGCATCATAATGCCAACAAAATATGGTATGTTTCATGATGTTTTTCAAGAATGTTAAACTAATGTTTTGGGCTGATGTAGTTCTATATGTTGTGTATATAAAGAATAGGTGTCCATATAATGCTATAAAAAACAAGAATCCATATGAAATGTGGTAAGGCCACATTCCTTTAGTGAGGTACCTCAGGGCTTTCGGTTCCATTTGTTATGCATTGATACCTAAGGAACAAAGAAACAAACTCGACACAAGGAGTCACAAGTGTATCTTCTTGGGGTACTCAAATACCTCCAAACCATACGATCTCTATGATGAAGTAAATAAGAAGTTTATAATAACTAGAGATGTGATGTATATTGAATCTTCCAAGACTGACAATGTTGTTCAGTTACAACTTGATCACTTAGGTAGATTCAAACATGCAAATTATTTTCAAGAATTTGATAATGAAATTCCACATATTGAAGGGAGGATTCCTATACTGGATCAATTCGTGGAATCTTCTTTAGAAGCACTCTCTCCCCCACATGAAGCTCCAGCCACTGATGACACTTTGAGTGATGTGATTGACAAAATTGGGAGACTAAACCTTGATTCATCCCCAACTCTATCAACTGAGCATACTGGGCCATCTCAAAAAGGTCCTCCAAACTGGCTGGTAAAGCCACTTGAAATTGTTCGTCTTGATGAGGTTGGAAAGATAGGAACAAGAAAATTAACCATACAAAATGGAGGTGATGTAGAAGATTCTCATTCACCAATTGATATGGATGTTTCTTATAATTGTGAACTAAATTTGTCTACATATTTTGAACCAAGTTCCTTTAAATAAGTTGCTTCTCCTTATGAATGGAAAGAATCAATGCATAATTAATATGATGCCTTGATAAATAATTGCACCTAGAAGCTGGTTGATCCTCCCTTGGGAACCAAACCAATAGATTGTAACTAGGTCTTCAAGAACAAGTATAAAGAAGATGGATCACTTGACAAGCACAAAGCCAGGCTTGTGGAAAATCTTTCGCACAAGAGGAAAGGGTCGACTAGGAGGATATTTTTTCCCCCACAGCAAAATGGGCTACCATCTGGATAGTCTTTGCCTTGGAAGCATAGAACGGTTGGAAAGTCCATCAAAAGGATGTAAAAACTTCTTTCTTGAATGGATATCCAAAAGAAATTGTTTTTATGTCCCAACCAGAAGGATTTGTTGTGAAGGGTCAAGAACATAAAGTATGAAAGCTTGTAAAATCCTTGTATGGCCTCAAGCAAGCACCACGAGCCTAGTACAAGAAGTTAACTGAGCATTTTCTAAAACTCATCTTTAAACATTATGATCTTGATGATGTAAATTTGTTTGTCAAGAAAGTTGGAAAAATAGTTGTATATCTTGTGGTGTATGTAGATGATATTCTGATGGAAGGGAACAATGAGAGCTACATTGCATCCATAAATAAGGAATTGAGGAAAGGTTTTGAAATGACAGATTTGGGAAATGTTAACTACTATCTTGGTATTAAAGTAATTAAACATCCAAACTTTATATTCCTCTCTTAGAAGAAGTACATTAGATATCTGTTGAACACGTTTGGCATGGCCGAGTGTAATCCTTTGACTACTCAAATGGAACAAAAGTTAAAGCTCACATCCACTGAAGGAAAATAATTTGAGGATGCAATGAAGTATAGACAACCCATACAAAGTCTCAACTACCTAACTACTACCAGACCAGACATTTCACTTTATATTGGAATCCTCTCTATATTTATGTACAATCCTTATGAGGGTCATTAATCCGCTTCGAAAAGAGTTCTAAAGTACTTGAAGGGAACTCAAGACATTGGACTTAAGTATGAAAAAGTGGGTGACTTCAACTTGATTGCATACTCTGATTCAGACTTCGGTTGAGATAAATAAACTAGGATATCTACTTTAGGTTAGTTTATGAGTGTTGGATAAGGAGATGTCTCCTAGAGGTCACACAAACAATCAATTCGAGAAGATTCCACAACAGAGGAAGAATATGTTGCAGCAGCTTAAGTAACAAGGGAAATTGTGTTGCTTATTAAAATTCTAGAATATTTGTAGGAGAAACAAGTGCATTCAACTCCTCTCATGATTGACAACACTTCTGCAATAAAGTTGGCTAATAACCCAAAGTTCCATGATCGAATGAAGCACATCAATACAAAATACCATCTGATTCAACATCATGTTCAGGCCAAGATAATCCACCTATGCCATTGTTCCACAAATGAGAATATTGCAGAAATATTCACCAAAGCGCTTTGAAGAGAAAATTTTGAAAGCTTAAAAATGATGCTTCGACTCATGAACAACCCTTCATATTAAGGGGGGAAATATTGACACCTAATCTTTGGGATTAGATAAATCCATGTAAATAGTGTAAATATACAATAAGGAGAATCAGAAGACAAAGAGACAGTGGGAGATGAAACCCAAGAGTCTCTCTCTCCATGTATATATCTATGATCCATCTTAGTGAAATAACACAATTTGATTTGAGGAGTTACCTTTTGGCCTGACAAGATCATTTCCCAGACTGGGAAATTTTTCTTCCTTATGATTCATCCTTAGGGAAAGAAGATTATTGTGTTCACATCCATGGCCTCCAGACAAGGCTCCACCACATGGAAACTGTAACACCCTCCTCCCATATCTACCCATGAAACTGACCAACCTAAGTACACATGTGATGAGAGGCCACTATGATGAGATTAAACCTCATTTTTTACTTCAAGGAAATGGAATCAATAGAACATCACACACATGCATCCAACATCATCCACAAAACCTTAAGAAGACAAGTCAACCACTCAGATAGTATGGCACTAGGTCCTACTGTTATTTGAGAAACTTAGGGCAGAGTAACGCTCCCCAGACACTACCCAGGCAAGTTATAACGCTCCCCAGAAACTACCAAGGTGATTTATAATGCTCCCTAGACACTGCCCAAGTGACTTAGTCTCTAAACTAATGATCTTTTTGCTAGAATCCCAAGAATTGGGCCACCTTTTTCATCCCAAATCCCGAGACACTACCTAGAATGGAATGATCACTTAAAATTGGTAAGAATACAAGGAAACAAATGTGAAAGAACAATAATATGAAAAATACCATAACCAGACCTCTACTAGCCATGACAGGTGTTTCGCCATACATATCATCGACATGTAATCTACATGTGTAAATAACATAGTTAAGTTTAGGGATCTCATACTTACCTGAGAATCACTATGAACCATTGTTTCCTCATGCCATTTGCTACATTATTATCTATTAGGTCATAGACACATTATCCACTCACATACAAGTAAAAACATTATGAGATCCATACAAATGTGTTTTCATATAATGTGCATATAACTAGCATAATAGGAACAAAAATATAATAAACATATTAGCCATCAAATCCATAAATAAATTAGTACCTTTCCGCATGAAAATCAAGGGAATGTACTTCTTATTAATGAATGCAATGAACCAATCGGAGATGGGACTACCATGTTCCACCCGATTGTAGAATGGTTGAGCCAAATCTCTCTTCAACCATTCACCCCCGTGCCATATTCCAAGCATGAATTTGGGATCTCATAGAACGCATCAATAAAAACTCATCTAGGGCTTCCATAGGCCATATGCCTGAATGCATCAAACAGTGATTCCACCTCACAGTTAGACATTATCAAAACTATCACCAGATTAGTCTCCATCCTAGCTATCTAGGGCTCCTCAACATTTTTTCTAACCAAGGTTCTAGTACTATTAACTCAACCCATACCTGTTGTCGAGATCCAGAGCGTTTGTTCAACCAAGGCTCTAGGACTAGTAATTTAACCCACCAAGGGCTCCAAAGTGTTTGTCCAACCAAGGCTCCAGGACTAGTAACTCAACCAACCAAGGGCTCTATATCATTTATCAAACCAAGGCTCTAGGACTAGTAACTCAACCCAAGTTGTTACAGAGCTCCAGAGCATTTGTCCAACCAAGGCTCCAAGAACTAATAACTCAACCCAAGCTAAGGAAACATGAGAACCAACCAAAACAAAACAATGAAAATAACCCACAATCACCATGGCTATCTAGGAAATGTCAAGGTTTGGCAATCCACTATCAATCTAGGCAATCCTCCATGCCAATAACAAATCATGACCAAGAATCCACATGCATATCCAACTAGTGAAGAAACCATACATGCAACTCAGTACCTGCAAGAAAATATCATGTAGTTGCTAATGATGATGTCTTCTTATGCTTTCCTGCTCTTTCCTTCTTTCTCTAAGAATCCAAGTATGCCACACCCTCCAAGAGTGCTCCAAGAAATCTCTATGTATACAAGAATATGAGAGAGAGATAATAATAAGAGAGAGATCCAACACTGAATTGAGAAAAGGTTACCAACTAATCCTCAGAAGCCTTTTTATTAATGAGGCCTCTATTTTCTTCATTTTCCATTATTTTCCTTCACTTTCCTCCTCACACGCAACCTATGACCTTTCACCTCCTTTTTCTCATAATTTCCATTATTTTCATAAATAATTGTGCCAAAAATTCCATTTAATGCCTTAGCCATTTCCTTTGCCAATTTCCTTAGCCATAAAAAACCAAATAAACACCCCCCTAGGATGTATTTCCCAACACTCAACTTGGAATAAGTATCCAAATCATCCGTGGTTATTGTTTTGAACATTTATTACATGGAATTTTTGGTAGGGATGTTACAGAACCCTCCCCCTTGGGGGACACCGTCCTTTGTGTTTAATCACACATATACCTCAACAAGCTGCTGAAAGAAAACATACTAATTATGGATCTTTATGACACATATCGATGCAGTATTTACAATGAAAGACTTACTCAAGACATAACATCATGACAATATACCACATAATGGAGCTTTATAACACAACTCATTATGGTATTACATCTATATACAGGTGTATGTATAACAACATCATCAAAATTATATATACCAAAAGATATATTAAACATATACTAACACCATATCTAAGCATATATCAAAACATTATATAGCATATATCAACCATCATAATGCATATATGGATCACCATAAAGCATATACTAAACCATCATAAGCAAATACTAAACCGCCATGACACATATACCAAACCATCATAAGAAAATACTAAAGTACCATAAATCATATACCAATCCATCATAAGAAAATACTAAACCACCATAAGTAATCACCAAACCACCATAAGTAATCACCAAACCACCATATCAAGCTGCTTTGCCTCAATTGACAAACAAGGAAGAATACTTGGCCCGCATCTGATCCACCATCTCCCATGTAGCTTCATCAAGCCCAAAGTGCTTCCATTGCACTTTAACTTGCTCGATTGCTTGGTTCTAGAGCATGAGCACCTTTTTCTACAATATACATTAAGGCTCCAATTGGAATTTTCCATTTGGTTCCACTTGCAATACAAACTAGTCATCACATGATCAACATCCTTAACATACTTCTTCAGAAATGAGACATGGAAAACATCATGGATTTTCATTGTTGGAGGCAATGCAAGTTGATAGGTTACTGGCCCAATCCTCTCGATGATACTGAAGGGTCCACAAAATCGTGGTGCAAACTTGGCACAAGAGCCAATTCGAGAGGAGCTCTTCTTTGGTTTGATATGCAAGTACACATGTCCCCCAATTTGGAACTCCTTGAATAAGGTAAGTATAAGAGGTGGAAAAACACAGGATACAGATGAGAATGTGGCTAGATATTTGAATGGTCTTAAGATGGACCTTCAAGATGAGATAAGTATAATGTCTCCTAAAACAGTAGAAGAAGCTTATCAGATGGTACTGAAAGCTGAAGAAGAACTCATGAGGAAGTAGTCTACCAGAGGAAGAGGTACTTTCCGAGGGAAAGGAAGTCAAGGTGGTAGAGGAAGATCTACAACACCTAAATATGGAGCTAGCAGCAGCTCAACCCAGCATGCAACCATAGGAGGTGATGCGGGTGGATGAGGGAGTTTTTCTAGAGGAAGAGGAGGCAGAGGAAGAGGAAGAGAAGGAAGTTGTTACAGGTGTAACAAACTGGGACATAAATCTTTTGAGTGCCCAGAGAATGCAGGAACAAGTCAGAGGAATGCAATTGTTGCTCAAGTTGAGGAAGAAACAACAACAGTCATAGAAGAATAAAATATACCAGAGAGAGGAGAATCTTTGGTAGTTAATAAATTTTTTCTCAAGCCATTAAAGGAGATAGTTGAACCATCACAAAGAAAGACTTTGTTCAGAACAGTGTGTAAGGTTCAAGGGAAATGCTATCAAATGATCATTGATAGTGGCAGCACGGATAATTTGGTCTCTACAGAAGTGGTAGAGAAATTGAAGTTGAAGACAATGAAACATCCAACACCTTACAAGGTGTCATGGTTACAAAAGGGACATCAGTTGTTAGTGAATGAACAATGTGAAGTGGAGTTGTAGTTGGGGAAATATACGGATAAAATTGTATGTGATGTGATTCCTATGGATGTGTGTCACATATTGCTTGGAAGACCTTGGAAATATGACAGAGGAGCTATGCATGATGGGAAAAGAAACACCTACAAGTTTGGTAAAGATGGTATCAATCATGCATTATTTCCTGTGGGAGAAGAAGATGCATCAGGAAAGAATACTGATCCAAAAACTCTATTACTAGGAGGAAAGGAATACTTACAACAGATTGAAGAGAATGAGGTAAATTTTGCTGTAATTTGCAAGCCCAAGGTAATAATGACTTCTACTAAAGTTTCTGATTTACCCGTTGAAATTCATGAAATATTGGACAATTATTGTGATATCATTGTTGATGATTTTCCTAATGAGTTACCACCCATTAGAAGAATTAGCCATCATATAGATTTGATTCCTGGAGCAAATCTACCAAACAAAGCAACTTACAGAATGACTCCCATAGAAAATGAAGAGGTTAGAAAGCAGGTTCAGGAGCTACTTGACAAAGGACTGATCAGAGAAAGTTTGAGTGCTTGTGCAGTACCAACAGTGTTGAGTCCAAAGAAAGATGGAGGTTGGAGAATGTGTACTAATTCAAGAGCCATCAATAAAATCACAATCAGGTATAGATTTCCTTTACCTAGAATTGAAGATTTGATGGATTGTTTGAGTGGAGCAAAGTATTTTACAATACTAGATCTTAAGAGTGGGTATCAACAGATAAGGATAAGAGAAGGAGGTGAGTGGAAAACTACTTTTAAGACAAATGAGGGATTGTATGAATGGAGAGTAATAACTTTTGGGTTGTCAAATGCACCAGGTACATTTATGAGACTCGTGAATGAAGTTCTTAAATATTTTATTGGTAAATTTGAAATAGTATATCTGGACAATATATTAGTTTACAGCAGGTCTAAGGAGGAGCACATGAGACATCTGAATTATGTCTTACAAAGGTTACAACAAGAGAAATTATTGCTGAATTTGAAGAAACGTTCATTCATGAAAGAGGAGTTAGTGTATTTGGGTTTTTTTGTTTCCGCTGAAGGATTGAAGATGGATCCAGAGAATATCAAGTCAATCATGGAGTAGCCTTCACCTAAAAGTATTTTTGAGGTAAGAAGTTTTCATGGTCTTACTAGTTTTTATAGGAAATTGATAAAGAATTTTAGTAAGATCAATGCTCCTATTGTTGAGACTATAAAGAAGGATAAGCAACCATTTAGATGGAATGCTGAAGCAGAAACGAATTTTCAGCTGTTGAAGAAGAAGATCACTGAAAAGCCTATTTTGGTTCTACTTGATTTTAGTAAACCTTTCCAAGTGAAATGTGATGCCAGTGGAGAAGCTATTGGAGGTGTTTTAAGTCAAGAAGACAGACCTATAACTTATTTTAGTGAAAAGTTGAATGATTCAAAGAAGAAGTATTCTTATTATGATAAAGAGTTTTATGCATTTGTGCAGTCATTGAAGAAGTGGAGTTCATACTTTATTCAGATAACCATGCATTGTAGTATATTATGCAACAGCCAAAGCTTAACAAGGAACATGCTAAATGGGTAGAGTATCTTCAAGGTTTCCATTTTGTTTTGAAGCACATAAATGGCCAGTCAAACAAAGTTGCAGATGCTTTAAGTAGGAGAAATACTTCAAGAGAGTCAAATTCAAGTGTTGGGTTTTGATTTTCCTAAAGAATTGTATGAGAAAGAATCAGATTTTAAAGAGGAATTTGAGGCTTGTAAGAATGTTGTTTTAATGAATAGGAATAAATGGATGGATTATTTCTTACAAGATGGATTATTGTTTAAAAGAAATCAATTGTGCATACCATATTGTTCTATGAGGGAGAACTTACTCAAAGAGAAACATAATGGTGGACTTGCAGGACATTTTGATATAGACAAGACTTATGAGGAGTTGAACAGATTTTATTTCTAGCCGAAAATGAGATCTGAAGTGGAAAAGCATGTGAAAACTTGTAAAGTCTGTCAATATGCAAAGGGAAGAAGCCAAAACACAGGTTTGTATGTTTCATTACCAATTCCAAATAGGCCTTGGGATATGGTAAGTATGGATTTTGTTTTGGGCTTACCAAAGACTCAAAGAGGAAATGATTCAATTTTTGTTGTAGTGGACAGATTTTAAAAAATGGCACATTTTATTCCATGTTATAAAACTAGTGATGCTACTCACATTGTTAATTTTTTTTTCAAAGAGATTGTAAGATTGCATGGGTTGCCTAAGAGTATTGTCTCAGACAAAGATTCCAAATTTATTGGACATTTTTGGAGGACACTATGGAAGAAGTTGGGAACTAAATTGAGTTTCAGTTCTGCCTATCATCCACAGATTGATGGACAGATTGAAGTTGTGAATAGGATTTTGGATATTATTTTAAGGAGTCTTACTGCAGAAAATCCAAAATAGTGGGATCAAGTATTGGCACAGGCTGAATATGCATATAATGACTCACCTAACAGGATTACAGGGCAGAGTCCATTCCATATAGTTTATAGAATGCATCCAAGAGGAGTGTCTAAGTTAAGAAACTTGGGAAAAGATGAGAAGAGAAGTGTAGAGGGAGAAGATTTTGTTTCAGAAATACAAGCAATACATGAACAAGAGAAAAAACAGCTACAGGATAGCAACATCAAGTACAAAACCAGAGCAGACATGAGAAGAAGAGAGGTGAACATTGAAGTTGGAGATTTGGTTTTAGCACACCTAAGAAAGGAAAGATTTCCAAATAGGGAGTATAACAAATTGAAGTTCAAGAAAATTGGACCATGCAAAGTATTAAAGAATTTTTTTGCAAATGCATATGAAATTGAATTACCCCCTGATGTTGGAATATCTCCAATTTTTAATGTTGTTGATCTGTACAAGTAAGAAGCTGAAATTGCATATGATACAGAAGAATATCAAGAGACACAAGAAATTGACTGGGTAAAACAGTTACCTACAACAAAGAAATTACAGTCAGAAAGGATTTTGGACAAGAAAGTGTTCAAGAAAACCAAAGGACAGGAGTACTTTCAGTATTTAGTGAAATGGAAGGATCAGCCAATTGCTGAGGCTACTTAGGTAACAGAAAACACGCTACAGACGCTGGGCAGCTCTGTAGAAGAGCTCATGGACAGGAGCCCATGAAGAATTTTGTCCTCAGAAGTCTGATGCAGGAGCATGAGATTTGGAGGGAAAAGACTTCAAACTTATTTCAAAAATACAAAAAAGCTACAAACAAAGGAGTGGGATCCTTTAGCCATAGATTTCCATTTTTTTCTAGTTAAGCGTAGAACTAGAATATAGGATTAAATAATGATGTAATAGGTGTTAAAATAGTTAGCTGTAGTGGAGGTTCTCGAGGAGAATACCTCGCAGAATAGATAGGATTAGTTAGCATAGTGGAGATTCTCGAGGAGAATACCTCGTAGAACAGATAGCAGTAATAAATTTTAGCCTCTGTTTTAGGATTTGGTTGTTAAAACGAACCAGTATATATGTAACTTTTATGCTATTGTAAAGGGATTTTGACTGAGTGGGTTTATCTCGTATTGCTGAAAAGAGCAGGACATCTCTGTGTATTGGTCGATCCCGGAGGCGTTGTGACCTCCGAATGCTTTCTATGCATTTGAACACCTATTTGTCTGTTAAATCTAGTATTTATGCGTATCTTTGGCTTTCACGCAGTGCTTTCTTTTAAGTCTTTAAAAGAGTGGTTCAGCTTGATTATCCAGTTAATACTTTGATTCAAGTCTATTTGAGTGTGTTTTTTTCATATTGGCATGCTCTGTTTCCAATTTTTGCTTCGTTTTAGTCCTGCAAGCTAAGTTCCAGTTACACTAAGAAACAATGAAAAACTTAGTCCGAATTTGGAATCTGAACTTGAAATCTTTTTAAGTGTGGCTGATATTCATATCGGGTCCATAAGCGCTATCGCATCGCAGCGCTTCAATGGAGAGGAACTGGCCTTTTGAATCGTCGAAATTCGATGTTATGACACATTTAGATCCGAAATATTATGAAGGAGGACTTATAACCTATGGGGTCCGCGAAGCGTTATCGCATCGCAAGTCTTAAGCAGAAGGAGCCTCGCGGAGAGGCGTTGAAACTATTGATTGTGATCATCGATAATGCTACAGTATTATCGGATCGAGGAAAGGCCAATAGTAAAGCATCGATAGTATTGTTCCATTTCTCATGGAATAACCCGCCGATAGTGTATTGGAAGCGCCAATAGTGTTATTCCATTTCTTATGGAATAAACCCCGCCGATAGTGTATGTGCGTGTTAATGCATTTCCTTTGGGAAAACAGCGTCGATAGTGTATTTTACACATATTTGCATTGTTACCATTTAAAATGGCGTTGATAGTGTATTATGTAATTCCTATGGAATTACAGCTATGATAGAGAGGAAAAGGGGCTCTGTTATGAAATTACACCTGATAACAAGGGTTGGGCCGATTAATGAAAAGGATTGAGAATAACAGCTAAAAAGGGTAAAATTTATAAAATAGTTAGTCTAGGAATAAATGACTGATACTGCAGTTGACATTGAAGAAGGGATTCAGCCAGAATTAAAGGAAATTGTTTCAGGGTTTGAACATTTGTCAATATCGCGTGCACCCATGCCACCACTAGGTGATGAATTTGATTAGGTTTGGACTATGTGAAGACATATTAGAGGAGAATTTAAGGCAAATCACGCATTGACAAGCAATCTTTTCCTCTTAGAAATTTAGTTTTGGAGAAAACTCGACGATTGATACAGAGCTTGAATATGGTTATAGAATGGACTTCTAGCCAAATGACTGAGGGATTTCAATAAAATGTTTCTGATCAAGAAAATGTTCATTTGAAAGATATTGAAGAGATCAAAATTGAAAGCCATTTTGCTTGATGTATTAAATCTTAGGTAAGTAAGATTCTGAATGGGTGTATCTTCCATGGTGATATTTTCGAGTTTCACCTCTTTCTTTTCGTTTTTCTTCGAACAAAAAATTAACTGTAATGAATCGATAATTTCAAAAGATTAATTGCCATTACACTTATAACTTTTCATAAATATCACTAACTGTGGAGATACAAATTGTTTGTCAGATCACTAGAGCTAAAATCTTTCAACCTTTTTCATGTTTTACATGTTAAAATGTACGCATAACCCCTTTTCCCTTTAAATATCTGCAATCCAAAATTAGATAAGTTAGGTTATATATAAAATGAAATCATGTTGTGTTTTCCATAAGATCATAAAGGACTATTGCACTAGATTTAGAATTGAATTAAAGCTTGAACATATCAAGATTTAGTTGACACCTAAAATAGTGGTATTTAAAGGTGGAAAAACTTTCAATCCTCTAACATTGGATATGAGGGTGCAAAAGAGTGTTTATTGGAAATTAGGGGAGTTATGGGGTTGTTGTGAGAGGAAACCCTTACCTCGTAATTAATGCAATTTGAAAGAAGAGATATTTGTAATATTTTCATAATTATTTAATTTAAAAAAATTAAAACAAAAATTGAAAATCTAATAAATTTTTAATAATGAATTAAAAATATTAATTGAAAGTTAGTTTTTAGAAATCTTGATAACATATAAAAGAGAATATACACTAACAATCAAATAATGGTTTTTTAATGTAATTATGTATTGGTCAAAAATTTATTCAATAATTTTTGAAAGTTAATTAAAAACGCTAGTCTAAAATTCATTTCTTACTAACAATCATACCTGATTCATTTCTTTAATTAATATATTTGTCAAAAAATTGTTGTTTTATTGAAGAAAAGGATTTATTCATTTTTATTTTAAAAAATACTAATAAATTTATGATTTGAATCTTATATTATGAATATAGACTTGGATTTTTTCTAACTACCTAAACTAAATTAATTGTAATGTGAAAAAACTTACACTCACAATGAAATTGAATACTTATAAAATGTGAAATATGAAGGATACCATATCTATGTTCTTCCACCCTTGTTTCAATGTAAATGTTCAATAATGGAAATCACACCATAATTCTCATATCATATTTTTTATGTCCTTCATTTCTACTTCAATTTAATTTATTTTTAATCTATAGATTTTAACATTTTATTTACTAAACAACTTCATTTACCATAATAATTCTATGCATAATATCAATATAAAAATTGATTTGCTAGTAACTTCTACTATTAATTACTTTTTGCAATAAAAACAAGTAATAAGCAGCGAGGCTACATATTACACTTATTGTAATTATTTAGTTTTTTAAGTTTTTTATACACTTGTGTAATGCAAATAGGTAACAACATCTCACCTGTACTGACCTCTATAACCTCTAACTAGGTTCGGTGCAAACACCAGCAGCGATATGGCAGCCAAAATCTATTGTAACAACCAAAAGTACAACCAAAATTGAACTTAACGACGCTTCCCTCTGCAGGACAGGGACACTGTTAGGCAGTGTAGGATATGTATCTAGTGGTGGCATTACACAATAATCACCGTTGAAGTACACCATCCCAGGAAACGCCCATCCCTGTTTGAAAGTGAATTTTTGAGAATTCTTCTGGAGGAGCATTTCAGTCTGGACACTCCCCGTTGGTCCATTTTCCATGAGAAAATCGTTGATATATTTGAGTCCCCAAAATAATGCAGTATCATCTGCAAAAGCATCAGTACAGGCATAAAAAAATGACTTGGGAATTTCAGTGCAAAATTGATAGTTGCCATTTAGAAGCAGAAAGAAAAGGATAAAGTTGTAGTGGCAATGGGTTACTTACTCAGAGACAGAGACCCATATGGAATCAGTGGCTTGTAGTTGAAACTGAAAACTCCAGTTAAATTGTCAAAATTTGGATACGTAATAATAATGTTCCAGTTACTGTAATTCATTCTGTAATTAAAATTTATAACAGTGACTTTCGCCTTCCAGTACAATTTATAGTTCTCCTTGACGTGCCAATGTATTTGAATTGGGCACATGTGAGTTGTGCACTGTAAAAGAGTTTTGGTGTTCTGGGGTGTGTCTATACCTGGTGTCTTGAGATATGGGGAATCTCCCCTGGAACACGAAAAGCACTCAGTAAAAGTTTGGTAGAATTGGCATACTTAATACAATTGCCCGGCTGACTGATATTGTTCTTGTAGGCACAGGAACATATTGAACAGGGGACAACAGTGTCGCTGTAGAAAGATGACAAGGCTACACAACAGGTAGGAGCATGATGAGCTATAAATTGTGAATATGTGCAGGTCAAAGAAAATTTGCACAACAAATTTAGAACTCTCCAAAAACTTGTCGGCAAGAGGCATCTTTGGAATTATTTTAGTTGGTTTGGAGCTTAAACCAATGTACTACTGAATCAACGACAAAATTTTCATGGATGCATTGTGTTTCAAAAAAATATGAGGCTTTGAGGTGAATAAAAAATGCCAAATAAATTGGGACAATGTTTGAACATGGGGAACTTGGATCATTATGGAATTATGATTGTTACCCACCATTTTGTGAGTAATATCCCTAGGAGAATTGTTTTCTCCAATATGGCCCTCAACCGGTAGCCAACAACCCCTTGCAGTCACCAACTAGCTCATTGTGCCATTTCTCCACCACATGAGCCAACCATGTGGTCCATCACCCATCTTCCATGATCGTATGTTTGAAGGTGGGCCTCTCGAACCTAAAGGTATGCCTTGTCATTTGGAAATTGAGTATTGTAGTTTGCTTATCATGGACACTTTTAGGCATGGATTAATGGGGGAATTCGGAAAAAAGAATGGGTTAGGTCTGTGCTCTTTTCCCCTAGACCTAGTTTAGGTATTAACCTTGGATTCTAGTCCCTTAGGATCTATTTTACTGACCTCCTAGCTCTAGGGATGGTATTTCATGGGAACCCTGATTTTGGTTGCGTGGTACTACTCCCTTATCCACTTATATTACCCTCTTTCATTATTATCCGATTTATCATTTATCCCACCTTGGTTCACATCCCTCCATTAGGTCCACAAAGGGTTAACATGCCCCTTCCCCTTTCCCACACCTTGGGTCATGGCCTGGAATGAAGCCCAGAGGTTGATGTAGCTCAAAGGAAAGATAAAAACATATATGGCCAAATTAAATAGGAAAATGCACCACAAAATGCAAAATATGGCTGGGACAAACACATTTAGCACATGGGCATGAAAAACCAATACATGAGCTCTACCCCAGTCATCATGGCCATCACCCTAGTTCCTACAAGTTCTATGAACCTCCTTCATCATATAGGAATCCATGATTGTCCCAACCCCTGGTTGGAAATGAACCACCCTACCTTTAAAGGGGGTATTCACTTCTATATATTATACATCATGCTCTTATCCCTTGAGCCCCAAGCAATTAATCAAAGAAAATCATAAAAAAGAAAAATGAATATCAAGAAGGGTGGAAAAATCAAGGTTGAGCCACCGCATGTACCATGATTTCTCACTCCTATACATTATAAACCTAAGTGTGGGCTTCCCTCTTATTAGCTACCCTTGTACCTAAGCATGTGACCGAGGGTTTCCCCTTCTCATCTTCTACTTCATTCACCTATCTTCCACATGCCACCACCTTTTGAAGGATGTACCTTGAATATATTATCTCCTTTAGAAGTGGAAACCAACTAATAGGAATCTTGGTTAACCCCATTTGGAGTTTAGGAGACATTGGTACATCCTTAAGCCCATTATGGAAGGGTAGGCCATTATGAAGTCCCCACCCATAGTCCATGATTTGTAAGCTCATTTAATCAATTTCTCTAATGAATTGTTGTACTGGAAAGCTAAGGGGTGCATTGGATCTTATGCAGGATTGCAGATGGTGACCATCTTGGGGTTTGTGTCCCTATACGAGGTCCTAATCCTCCATAGGGCTACATTGGTGCATGTAGGGTGTGCGTCGAGATACATGGGCCTCCAAAATAGTAGATATCACTCCCTGGATCCCCAAATCCATTCAAATATTGCTTGTGGTTCACTTATTGGACGAGGAAGATGCACCTGACCCATCATGCCCAAATGGCTCCAGATTTGCACCATACACTTGGAAGATGATCCAAGACTTGCACGATGATGTGGCATCACATACACCATCATCCTAGCCCTTTCAGGCAATCCACAAGCATCTTTGATTTGTTTGGAGACCCATGAGGACACTTGCGTGCCCCCACATGTCATTTGGAGGACCATGGGTTATTACAAGGGGCCAACCCCTTGTCAACTACTTTTGAGGGTTCTATTCTTCATTATGGCACCCATGTAGCTCATTAGGCCTCTTAGAGGGCCCTACGACATGCATATATTATTATTTGACCTCTTGAGAACTTACTCTTTCATTTACAAGCTAGTTTGGTGGGCTTGTCACTAAAAGTTGAATTATTAGAACATTATTTTATTTTTTGGGCTTATGTAGGCCAAGGAGGCTAACTTGAACTCATAAGTTGTGTATGAATACAAGTGAGATGAGTTCATTTTATCATCATCACTTTGGTTTGGATCTATTATCACTCAGGTTATTCCCTAAGCTCCTCAAAGGGAATACGGTCGAGGTAACCATAAACCAATCTTTTAGACGTAGGTTCTAGCCAACCTGCATCCAGAGAGGGCTCTCTCTTTATAATTTAGCTTTGTTTTTGAGGTATTTTAGGCTAGTTATGAAGTACAAGGATTTTGTTTTGAGTTTGCGTGGTGAGATTCAATAGGACAGAGAGGCAAAACTGAAAAGTTCAGTCCATTGGGCATGATGGAGTCAATGAGGATGAACTGTTGGATATGGTTTCTTTGACAAAAAGAGGTACTACAAAGCAGGGTAATCAAGCATGGAACAATCTGTAAGCTGGAATCAGATGGAATGAAATCTCTGGGTTAAGGGAAATTAAGAATCCTTCATCATGCAGACAGAGGGAAAGTGAATGATTATGACCAAGAAGCAATTAAGAATTTCTTAGCATGTAATCAATGTGTAAGAACCAAGTGAAGTAGGAGCAATTAAGAATTCACTGTTTATGCTAATTCTGAAGAAAACATAAAAAATAATAGAGATTGAACACAGATTGCAGTCAAGCAAATTCTGGGCTATTCTTTTTCTCTATTATTAAGATCATGAAACATATATGATATAGTAAACACAGAAACTGAAAACACAAGTAAGGAAGACTTATTGATCCACGAAATGATTCAAGAATTCTGTAACATAGTCCTCTGCCATCAATCCCATATCCAGAGAGTTCAACAACAACGCATTCCAGTAGCCTTTTATTCCAAAGTTCAATATTACAACAGAGTCTAAGGAAATCTACACATACCCAACCCCCTTCAAAACTCTAAGGAAGGGGGTATTTATACAACAAAATATGTACAACAGGTATCTCATAAAAATTTTGAGATAATATCTAAGTTTAACCTAAAGTAATTTACAAGCAAAGTGGAAACAACTAACTGATGTTGTGCTGGAAGCTGGCTCTTAGGATTCGGCTCACAGGTGTCTTCTGCAATAAATGTGCGCATCTGATAGTTTTTACTGCACTTTAACTCTGATCTTCTTTTCTTAGCCAGCTCTGATATTCATTAATTCTGACTTGATTTGCCTTTATTTCTCCACTGATACTCTTTAAAGTTTGATCTGATACTCTTTGACTTGTTGCGTACCCTGTTTTCTTTATTCATATTTGTCAGGTGTTTAGCCCAAAATATCTTTGTATATGTCGGTTTCTCTCTTCTGGGAGCTTTGGAAATCCCTTTGTTTGCTTTAAACTGTGTTAAACAAGGGAGAAAACTGCAAAATGGTGGGTTGGCAGAGTCTGCAAGCTCGTTGTTGGAGCCTTTCTCAGCTTGGAGTGCATGGAGGTGCCTAAAAAACATAACAAAATGACCTTTTCATCTTGTTATTGACAAAAAGAAGTTTTGGCGGAAATTTGATTTGAAGGATGGATGACGTCAGTGGGAGGTATGAGACAGATGACGTGGTAGGTGACGGGCGATCGCAATATCGCAATCAGTGAAGGGCAGGGGTTTGGAGGCTTTATATACATGCGATAATGCGATTTGCGATTTGCGATTAGGTCACATCGCTGGATCGCATCACGAAAGTCCAAAGGGGAAAACAAAGGCAGCAGGGTGAAAAGTGTGATTTTGTGATTGCGATACGATATCTGCGATATGCGATGTGTGATATGCGATTGTGGAATCGCATCGCAGAAGGTCAAATGGGCGTGGTTTCTTGGTTTAAGAGTCCAGGGCTTGGTTATTAATCAACCAGATGTTGATTAATTCCTTTGGGTGCGGGGAGGGGGTTCTTAATAAGTTTCAAATAAACTTATTAATTCCCAAAGAACATACTTATGGTTATATTTCAACCGGGGCGGGGATATATATTTATAGGGGGATTTTATTATATTTTTAATACGGGGAGAAAAAAAAAGTGGGATTTATATAATAAAGTTAAAAGTTAGTATGACTTTTGACTAAAAACGCCAAGCTTAATGTTAGGAAACTTAGGCTTAAAGGGGAAAAGAGGGGTTTGTGCAAGAAAGATGGCTTCTTTTGTCTTGAGCAAAACAAAGTTTCACTTAGTCTTTTTCATGAAATGAAGTGAACTAGGAGTATTGAGCAGATCTCAGTAACCATGGGGGAATGTTAGTAAGTGATTTGGGAGAAATGTAGAGGGGAGTTAGTCATGCCTCGCTTGAACTGTTGCAACATGTAAAACTTCCATAGTACTTGTGATAGAGATAAGATTAACACCTTTTTAGAGACAAAACCTAACACAAGTCTCATTCTGCGACACCAGTGTACCTACCCAACTTAATTTTCCTAGCATTTTTTCTACTTTTCTTTGGGTGCATTTAGACTAGCAAACCCTTTTCAATTTTTCTTTTCTTTGCATGGTAAGCCTACCTAAATCTGCACTTATTTCTTCCAAGGGCTCAGATTAAACAATTGAGCACCTTTGCTTCTCTACCTATCTACTTATCTGCCAAGATTAAACAGTTTTGTCATATTTTATTCTCTATCTCTAAAACAGGAAATTTAAACATGAACTAGCCAAGATTAAGTTGTTTGGTCATTCATCAGTTGTGGCATGAAGTATACAAGCTACACATAATGCTTTATTTGCAAAAATGATATAGTAGTGGCATTTGGACTTTTACACTTTCCTAATATTTTTTATTTTGGGTTCATTTCTTTCTTTTTGACCATTTCATTCTTTTTGCCCTTTGATTTTTCTTTTAGGGCATACCCTCTTTTCATTTTTTAATTTTTTTATTTTCTTGGAAATATGGAACCTTTGCAGCATGGAAAGGATGACATATTTGGCACTTTATCAGTCAATCATGAAATATGACACATATTGGTATAGGAATCTAACAGTGGCTCCACTTGGGGATGGCTTCTCAGATGAAAAGCCAAGAACAATAGGTCAGATAGCCTTACATTCAACTCTTGCTGCAATATGAAAATACTCTTTGTTGTAAAATAAACCAAACTGTATCTCTGTAACACATGTGCTTTTCATAAGCTGATTGAAAAAATTGTGGCTCTATCTCTACTGATTTGTTTGAATGTTTGTAATCAATTTGCAAACCCCTGAGTTTTCTTCTTCTCTTCTTCTGATAAACTCAAAAAATCTAATACCAAAAGGTAACACAGTGCCTTGCCTTTTCTCAAAATTTGCTGCATATTCCTGCTAACCAATTGTTGTAATAATTTGCAGGAAATAAACACTGTTATGTACAAAATATAGTCCTAACATCTTAACCAATTGGGTCAAAATAATGCTTGAGCATCCACCCATTTTCTGGGCCTTCTTCAGCTTCTGTAGCATCGAGACTTCTCAAAAAATAGGTGTTGTTTCCTTGTATAGCCTGAATGATAAAAGGTCCTCTCCATAGGAAATCAAATTTGCCATGTTTTCCTTTGTCTTCTCTCCTGGAATCCCATTTCAGCACTCTGTCTCCAATGAAAAAATCTTCTGCCTTTGTCCTTTTATCAAACATCTTTTTCAATTTCTCTTGTAGAACCTAACCTCTTTGATAGACTTCCTCTCTAGTCTGTTGCAGGTGAATTGTTTGATTGATTCTCCTCTGCATGTCATTGGGTTCTTCTTGTATTTCTTGCAGCAACTTTATCACTGGGATTCCCAAAGAAGAAGGGAATCTTGCCTTCATACCATATACCAACTCATATGGGCTTGTTCCAATAGATCTTTTAGTCGTCAATATGTCTGCCCAAAGTGCATTGATAAGCTTTTTATGCCAATTTTTCTTCTTCTCCTCCAAGACCTTCTTGATGATATTGATTAAGCTCTTGTTGGACGATTCAGCTAAACTGTTACCTTGAGGGTAATAGGCTGTGGAGTGGCCTAAGGTAATGTGGTATTTATGGAAAAAACTGATTATTCTTTTTTATTTAAAGGTAGCAGCATTATCTGTGATAATTTTTTCCAGACAGCCAAATCTAGATAGGATATTGGTCTCTAGGAATTGCATGATGATTGAGTCATTGGTTTGTCTACAAGGGATGGCCTCTATCCACTTGGTAAAGTAATCTGTGGCTGTCAAAATCCATCTATGCTGGCCAGAAGATGAAGGGTAGATCTACCCAATGAAGTCTAAATTGTTGGCACTATGGCATTGTTTTAGAGCTATGGCACAGGTGTTGTCCTTGATGGAAACTATCTTTGGTAACAGATCTTAGTTCAAGCTTTCATAATGAAGAAAAAGACATATATGCATGTTCATCTAGACGAAGACGCGTATACACGCGGGTTATATGTGACAAAAGCACATATATGTTGGATAACTTACCTTTGGTCTGTGGTAGTTAGTCCTTGGTACTTGAACCTATGGTTTTGGACCATGATACCTCGTCAGAAGTGTTGATCCCAAATATTGGGTCCGTGGTATTGTTTTATTATGGTTTTGGACCATGGTATTGTGGAAGGCCTAAGACTATAAAAGAGGAAGGAGATCATGTGGCAAAGACGATCTGAATTATTATTTAATATCTGATAAAGTGGTAGATCTGGAATGCTGGTAATTGGGTTATGGTGCAGATCTGGATCTGAACGAAGGAGGAACCTTAGTGCAAAGAGAAGGATAAGTTCTATTGATGGGTCATAATCTTTAAGCTTGAATGATAGTATCTTTGTATGATTTTGGTCTATTATATGTGGCGCTTGCTTGATCTATAACACTGATAATCCGGGTTAATTAGTGTTTGAATATCTGAAAGAGCGAATTATCCTTTATAGATCTGTACGCAGGTTCAGGGAATTGAAGGCACGTATACACGCTGGTTCAGTGAATGAAAACAGCTTTATGCAGGTTGTTCCAAACACAGAAGCGTATGCACGCATGTTGCAGGTTATTGAAATAGCGTACATGTTTTGAGTTGTGATCTAGTTGCTTATGTTTATTGCTGTTGTGTTCAGGGTTCAGATTTTGGTGTGTGGTTTCTGGTACTGTGTTTTGCGTACAACTGTCAGAGAAGTATCTACTTGATTCAGATCTAATTGGTGAAAAGGAGAATGGTTGATGATTGATTAATGTTCATGGATCCAGTCTGAAAATTTATGAAACGTGGTCCCTGGAAGAAAGAGAAGGTTGTAGCCTTCTGTAGGCCAGCACCTACATACTAGTATCTTAGCTAGTGCAAGA
>APFE030618340.1:32515-46223 GCA_000404065.3 Pinus taeda
GTACTGGTAAAGGATTGCACCAGTACATTGTAAAAGAAGTTTCTAATTTAAAAGAAGATAGAGACGAATTGCAGCAGGTGGTTTTCACCCATATTGGGTTTCCACCTTATATCTTGTGTTCTTGTGTGTGATTGTCTTTCTGCTTTGTTTTACTGCTTCTGGTTACTGGTTATTTGATTCTAAAACACAGATCAACAATCATCATCAGAAAGATAAAGTAAATTAAAAGTTTGCTTTGTATATGTGGGTTTCCTTTTGAATAGTTGCGTATATACGCAGGTTTAATTAACTAAAGTAGCGTATATCATTTGATTTTGAAAAAGGAATATTTGACCTAATAATACTGATTCACCCCCCCTCTTAGTATTATTTCCAACATACACCCCATTGTTGAAATGGCCTTTCAGTTGAAATGGGTTTGAGGGGCAAGGGCAACAGATTTTTCTTGCCTTCAAAGATTCGGCATCTATGGCAAGACATTACAAATTTTTTCACATCAGCAAACAGGGGGGGCCAATAAAATCCAGCCCTTAGGATTTTATCAGCTGTTGATTTCCAAGACAAGTGTCCACCACAGTCTCCTGCATGAAATTCCTTGAGGACTTTGTCAGTTTCATCCAATGTTAGGCAATTAAGCAAAATACCTTCATGATTTTTCCAAAACAACACATTATCTATGATACAAAACTTTGAAGCTTTCATTTTTAAGAATCTCTTTTTGGTTCTGGATAACCTTGGAGGAGCTTGCAGGTTTAACAATAAAAAACATGTGTCAGCATACCAAGGTGATTGTAAAAAGGCTTGATTGATCTGTGGAGTCACCATCTCCTGTTCATTATCCAGTTCATTGATGTCAATGGCTTGAAAGTTGGTTTCAGTCATTAATTTGGCTAACCCTTGTCATTTTATGAGTTTTTTTGGCTTGATTTCAATGTCATACTCTAGAATGTTGGCTATCCATTTTCCCCTTTTTCCTTAAATTCCTTCTTGAGTAAGAATATCTTTAACCACTGCATTTGGGACATAGGCAATTATATGAGAGTACAAGATATAAATTCTGAAATCCTTGATGGCTTTTACAAGGGGATAAGCTTGTTTTTCCATGATTTGATACTTCAAAGGAGCATCTCTAAGTGCTTTGCTGAAAAATGCAATGGGATTCTCACATCCTTGGTCATCTTTTTGCAATAGGACAGCAGCAATAGTATGTTGAGAAGGAAAGGAAAAGATCATGAAATTTCTATCAAACTTGGGGCTCGTGAGGGCTGGTGTTTTTGTTAGGGCTGTTTTGATGTCCTCAAAGGCTTGCTTGGCTTCTATTATCCATTTGACTTTAGAATATTTCTTCAGCATATTGTTCAACAGTCTTATCAACTCAGCCAAATTGGGAATGAACCTTCTTAGGAAATTGATCTTCCCTAAAAAAGCTTGCAATTCTTTGATGTTTCTTGGATGAGGGACTTGGAGGATAGCTTGAATTTTGTCCAAGTCAATCCTAATGCCATATTTTGAATTATGTGACCTAGGAGTTTGCCTTCTTCTAGGCCAAACAATGATTTCTTTGGGTTCAATGATATGCCATATTTTCTGCAAATTAGGAACACTTGTCTGAGATGTTTTAAATGTTGTTGGTCTGATTTTGAGAAAGCAGTGAGATCATCAAGATATATGACTAAGAAATCATGGATCTCTTTGGCAAAGGCTATGTCCATTGCTCTTTGAAAAGTGGCCCCTGCATTTTTGAGTCCAAAAGGCATCTTCACATATTTAAAGGTCCCCAGGGTGTTGTAAAGGTCGTCTTCTCTTGGTCATCTGGGTGGACTAAAATCTGATTAAATCCTGAGAATCCATCTAACAATGAGATCCTAGAAGCCCCCACTACCCTTTGTAGGATATCATCCATTTTTGGTAAAGGGTAGTGATCTTTGAGAGAGACTTTATTCAAATTTCTTAGGTCAACACAAAGCCTTATCTCTCTAGTTTTCTTTCTAGTGGGCACTAGATTTGAAATCCATTCAGAAAATCTAATGGGTGCAATTATTCCAGCTTGATACATTCTTATGACTTCTTTTTCAATAAGGGGAAGGAGGACTAGATTAATCCTCCTCAACTTTTGTTTAAAAGGTTTCTGGTTTTCTTTCAAGGGTATTGTATGTTGGATAATAGATGTGTCATAGGATTTGAGGTCCTCATAGCTCCATGCAAAAACATCTTGGAACTCTTTAAACAACTCAATGTATTTGACCTTCTGATTAGCAGACAATGCTTTAGAGAGTTTTAGCATTTTGGGATTTTCTGTAGTTCCAATATTACAGTCCTCAATTTCTGCATATAGTGGCTGCATCTTTGGCTTTCTATGAATGTCATTTGAATCAAATATGTCCTCCAAGGGAGTTAAGCCTGTGGGCAGAAAATTATCTTTCAACTCAATTACTTCCGACTCTTCCTCAACAATTTCATTAAAATATGTTTGTTTCAGCTCTTGTAAATTTGTATAGTCAAAGATTGTTGGATGCAAAATCAGATTTGTTGTTTCAGCTGATATGCTTTGCTCACTTTGGTCTGTTTGTTGTTCATCACAAATGGTGTTTGTATCCATGTTTGTGCTTGAAAATTCTTCTTTCAAAGTCAGGAAATTATTTAATTGTGTATCATTTTCAAACACCTGCCAGTTTTTTACATTATTTGGGACAACAAGTCTGTATTTGATCTCAGTAGTGAAGTGATGATTGGGCTCAAAAGGCAGTTTACAAGTGCTGGAAAATGTTTCCAAACTATGTGCATGTAGGTTGTGTTTCCTTGGAATTTTAGTGAGTTGTGATTCCAAGAAGGTATTAAGTAATTCAGTTTCTGCTCCTTTATAAGACCTCAGTCTGAGAACATTTGTAACAAAATTTCCCTTCATCTATTGTATAATCAAATCTGAGTCCCCTAGTATTGAAATCTTAGTTGTCCCTAGACTTCTAATTAGTTTGAGACCCAATAGGAGGGCTTCATATTCGGCCATGTTGTTTGTACATCTGAAATTTAGCCTATATGCATGACCTCAAGCATGGTCATTTTGCATGTTGTGTATCCAGACCCCTGCCCCTGCTCCTAATTTGTTCACTGATCCATCAAACTCTAAGTACCATAAGATTTCTTGGTTATGACTATCCTTAATAGTTTTGGAAGTTTGTTCAGTGGGAAGGTTTGGCTTTCGTAACTCATATGATATGTCACTTTGCTTTGTTGTCTCAATCACATCAAGACTTTTTTGATCTTGGGCACTAGATTGTTCATTCATGCTTTCTGTTTGTGCTGTCATTAGGAGTTTGACATCAGTTTTGGGGCATATGTCAGCATTATATAAAATGAATGAATCCATGTCAGAATGCATAGAATAGATGGGGAAGTTTTGTGGTTTTTCTTGACTTCTAACCACATATTTCATCAATGTTTCCCGGTACAATCTCTTTGGCTATCCAAAGATTGAAATAGTGGCATAAGACATGTCCAGTTGCAAAGATCCTTGGAGTTTTGCACCCCAAGATCTGGACAAAAGCATACCATACTTAGGTGGGATATCAGCTACCACCACATCCATCAAGATAGTCTTAGCTCGATATCGAACTAAAGATACACAAAGGTCTTTGTTTAGGCCTAGACACCTAACCTAGCTGGAATCAAATGAGAACAAGTCTTTATATGGTCTTGTGATGTCTAGATCTAGTCTTTCCATTACCGACTTAGGCATTAGGTTATGGGAAGCTCTTGAATCAAATATTGCATTGTGCAACACTTTGTCATGAATGTTTAAGCTCACATAGAATGGAGGAACTCCTCCATCTACCATTTTACCATTGACTTCAGGACCAAAAATCAGTTCTGGTTGATCATCGAGAACATTGACTGCATCCTTATTCTCTGGTATTTGTAGTGACCTATTGATTTTCTATCTATACACCTCATGTTTGGCCAATTCAGAGAGAGGAATAGCTATTTTAACTTGCCAATTTCTGTTTCTAAGTTAAAAGGTTTTTCTAACTGAATTTTTACATTATGGACAACAGATTTTTCATTTTCAGCTGAATTTTCAGTGATCTTCTCTTGATTATGAGTGTTGTTATGAGGTACATCTAATTTGAAATTATTTTCAAGTGGGTGATTCAAATTTTCCTTTGAAAAATGGGATGTGTATGACTGGTTCCTTGAAGGCTGTAAGTCTGATACATCTTCCACAGTGACTTCCTTTGGGTCTGGGTTTTTTTTATCAGAGGGTTCTATTCAGACAACTTTATCTTTTGTTTTCTTCGGCTGCTTGGTATCCTTCAGCTTGGTATGTTCAGGAACATCTATGGTTCTACTCCTCAATTTGTATTGGTTATGAACCTCATAGACTGCTGCATCATAGCTTTCCTGGACTTGGTTTGGAATTGATTAATGTTATGGGCTTCTTGGTCACCTTGTGTTAGAAAATTTATTGTTCGTTATCTAAACCCATTAAGTTAATGTGAGGGTCCTCTGTCGGTTCACTAGAGGTTGAGGCTTCTGCATAATTCTCTTGAAATGGAGGTCTGATATTCTGATCAGGACCAGCTCTTCCAGCATTTGGGTTTTGATTTTTTCTAAAATTTGGATTCCTGGCTGTGTTAATTGTTTGACCCTCCTAAGATGATTTTCTTTCAATAGTTTCCACCCTATCTCCAAGTCTGTCCATACCTTTGATGATTGCATCAATTTTTTGCTCAAATGCTGAAGGTTCTTCTTTGAATGTTGTTCTTCTTTTAGTTCTAGCCTGGTTTTGTTTAGCAATCAAGTTTGCCTCCACACTAACAGCTATGTTCTGCATGTCTGCTAAGCTTGGAGGGGATCTTTCCCTCAACTGATATGCCATGTCAGGATCAAATCCATCCGGGAATTTGATCAAGGCTAAGTCAGGTGGAGGTCTAAGGTTCTGAGGAATGGCACTATAAACATTATTGAACCTTGCACAATAGTCTTGAACGGTTTCTTTTGGGCCTCTTTTCAAGTTGTTATATTCAGTTAAAATGTATAAAGGGTCTTTCTTCTTTTCCCATCTATTTAAAAAGGCTTGATATAGGGCCTCAGGGTTGGCTATAGAATTTGCAGCAAGTGTCTTGAACCAGGTCCTTACATCACCAGTTAGACTTTGGACAAAGATCTTCATTCTCACATCATCATCATCAATTTCATAATTTTCAAAATAGTCTTGCATTTTCTTAGTGTGTTGTTGAGTTGTATAGGAACTAGCAGCATCAAAATAGGTGATCTTACTTTGATAATCTTGGGGCATAGCCCTTGGATTGGCAGGCAACTGTAAGGGAGCATATCGGTTGGCCATGTTTACAGGGATAAATGGGACAGCAGGAGGGAGCGGGACAGCTGGAATAGCAGGGACAACAGTGGAAATATGTTCAGTGGATGGAGGAGTGAAGAAGATGCTTTAAGAAGTGGATGAAGAACTAGGAGAAGCAACAGTAATGTGAGGACGAATTGATGCTTTAGTAGGAGTTTGGATATAGTTATGTTGTACTGTTTCAAGGTTTAAATTAGTAGAATTCTCTTGAGTTTCTTGGTTTCTAAGGTTCTTAGGGATCAAGTTGCGATTTTCAAAAATAGCTGGAGGATCCAGGTCAGGGTTTGACCTGGTGTACCGAGTTTTCTTCTTTGGAGCCAGCTTCTAAGTTTGTTTTTGGTGTTTTTTGGAACTGTTTTGAAGGATACAACTTTTTACAATGTTTTGAAGGAAGTTAATGAGATATAGGAGCTTGAATTTCCTTCAGATGTGTTTGAAACAAGGAAATTGATTAAGCTTTTGAGACAGTTGTTTAAGGCCTAAAAATAGACTGGAGATAGACTGAAGCAGCTTTTATTTACTCCTGTAATTGCATAGCAAACATAGTTTCAAAGGCTACCTGGCTAACTTCAGGCTCCCTCTATAGTTTTAGGAAATAGATAACAGTAACAAACACTTAGTCGATCCCCAGTGGAGTCGCCAATGATGTTATCACTTCGGTTGTTCCCTAAGCTCCTCAAAGGGAATACGGTCGAGGTAACCACAAACCAATCTTTTAAACGCAGGTTCTAGCCAACCTGCGTCCAGAGAGGGCTCTCTCTTTATAATTTAGCTTTTTTTGAGGTATTTTAGGCTAGTTATGAAGTACAAGGGTTTTGTTTTGAGTTTGGGTGGTGAGATTCAATAGGACAGAGAGGCAAAATTGAAAAGTTCATTCCATTGGGCATGATGGAGTCAATGAGGATGAACTGTTGGATATGGTTTCTTTGACAGAAAGAGTTACTACAGAGCAGGGTAATCAAGCATGGAACAATTTGTAAGCTGGAATCAGATGGAATGAAATATGTGGGTGAAGGGCAATTAAGAATCCTTCATCATGCAGACAGAGGGAAAGTGAATGATTATGACCAAGAAGTAATTAAGAATTTCTTAGCATGTAATCAATGTGTAAGAACCAGGGGAAATAGGAGCAATTAAGAATTAACTGTTTATGCTAATTCTAAAGAAAACATAAAAAAATAACAGAGATTGAACACAGAGTGCAGTCAAGCAAATTCTGAGCTATTCTTTTTCTCTATTATTAAGATCCTGAAACATCTATGATATAGTAAACACAGAAACGGAAAACACAAGTAAGGAAGACTTATTGATCCACGAAATGATTCAATAATTTTGTAACATAGTCCTCTACCATCAATACCATATCCAGAGAGTTCAACAACAACGCATTCCATCAGCCTTTTATTCCAAAGTTCAATATTACAACAGAGTCTAAGGAAATATACACATACCCAACCCCCTTCAAAACTCTAAGGAAAGGGGTATTTATACAACAAAATATGTACAGCAGGTATCTCATAAAATTTTTGAGATAATATCTAAGTTTAACCTAAAGTAATTTACAAGCAAAGTGGAAACAGCTAACTGATGTTGTGATGGAAGCTGGCTCTTAGGGTTCAGCTCACAGGTGTCTTATGTAATAACTGTGCGCATCTGATAGTTTTTACTGCACTTTAACTCTGATATGCTTTTCTTAGCCAGCTTTAATATTCATTAATTCTGACTTGATCTGCCTTTATTTCTCCACTGATACTCTTTAAAGTTTGATCTGATACTCTTTGACTTGTTGCGTACCCTTTTTTCTTTATTCATATCCGTCAGGTGTTTAGCCCAAAATATCTTTGTATATGTCGGTTTCTCTCTTTTGGAAGCTTTGGAAATCCCTTTGTTTTCTTTACACTGTGTTAAACAAGGGAGAAAATGCAAAATGGTGGGTCGGCAGAGTCTGCAAGCTCGTTGTTGGAGCCTTTCTCAGCCTGGAGCGCATGGAGGCGCCTAAAAAACATAACAAAATGACCATTTCATCCTATTATTGACAAAAAGAAGTTTTGGCGGAAATTTGATTTGAAGGATGGATGACGTCAGCAGGAGGTACGAGACAGATGACGTGGCAGGTGATAGGCGATCACAATATCGCAATCGGCGAAGGGCAGGGGTTTGGAGGCTTTATATACATGCGATAATGCGATTTGTGATTTGCGATTAGATCGCATTGCTGGATCACATCGCGAAAGTCTAAAGGGGAAAGCAAAGGCAGCGGGGTGAAAAGCGCGATTTTACGATTTGTGATTGTGATATGATATCTGCGATATGCAATGTGCGATATGCGATTACGGAATCGCATCGCAGAAGGTCAAATGGGCGCGGTTTCTTGGTTTAAGAGCCTAGGGCTTGGTTATTAATCAACCAGATGTTGATTAATTCCTTTGGGTGTGGGGAGGGGGTTCTTAATAAGTTTCAAATAAACTTATTAATTCCCAAAGAACATACTTATGGTTATATTTCAACCGGGGTGGGGATATATATTTATAGGGGGATTTTATTATATTTTTAATACGGGGAGGAAAATAAAGTGGGATTTATATAATAAAGTTAAAAGTTAGTATGAATTTTGACTGAAAGCGCCAAGTTTAATGTTAGGAAACTTAGGCTTAAAGGGGAAAAGAAGGGTTTGTGCAAGAAAGATGGCTTCTTTTGTCCTGAGAAAAACAGAGTTTCACTTAGTCTTTTTCATGAAATGAAGTGAACTAGGAGTATTGAGCAGATCTTAGTAACCGTCGAGGAATGTTAGTAAGTGATTTGGGAGAAATGTAGAGGGGAGTTAGTCATGCCTCGCTTGAACTACTCCAACATGTAAAACTTCCATAGTACTTGTGATAGAGATAAGATTAACACCTTTTTAGAGACAAAACCGATCACAAGTCTCATTCTGCAACACTAGTGTACCTACCCAGCTTAATTTGCCTAGAATTTTTTCTTCTTTTCTTTGGGTGCATTTAGACTCTCAAACCCTTTTCAATTTTTCTTTTTTTTGCATGGTAAGCCTACCTAAATCTGCACTTATTTCTTCCAAGGGCTCAGATTAAACAGTTGAGCACCTTTTCTTATCTACCTATCTACTTATCTGCCAAGATTAAACAGTTTCGTCAGATTTTATTCTCTATCTCTAAAACAGGAAATTTAAACATGAACTGACCAAGATTAAGCTGTTTGGCCATTCATCAGTTGTGGCATGAAGTATACAAGCTACACATAATGCTTTATTTGCAAAAATGATATAGTAGTGGCATTTGGACTTGCGCACTTTCCTAGTATTTTTTTATTTGGGGTTCATTTCTTTCTTTTTGACCATTTCATTCTTTTTCCCCTTGATTTTTCTTTTAGGGCATACCCTCTTTTAATTTTTTTATTTTTTGATTTTCTTGGAAATATGGAACCTTTGCAGCATGGAAAGGATGACGTATTTGGCACTTTATCAGTCAATCATGAAATATGACACCTATTGGTATAGGAACCTAACAGGATCTCTTCTCTCTCTTGAGAATTTCACACTTTTTTCTAGAGGATGAATTAGATCCTTATGGATGAATTTTGATGTGTGGATATTGCTCTATCTTCTCTTGGAGCTTCTCTCTTGTCAATTGTGAATGGTTGGATATATTTTGTGACATGTAAGTACATCCTTCTAATGTTATTCTTGTTTTACATTTTCATATACATTATACTGGGATTTTCATTGTTCTAGGCCTAATTGCTACATGCATTTACTGCGTAAAATTGTGGAATTTTGTCTCTATTCTAGATTTGTCTCAATGTATGGGCCATGAAATATGAAAAACAAATTCCTAGGGGTAATTCTATCAAATAATTTGACCTTGATAATCCATTTCCTTTGTGCATTGAAGTATAAATGTTGCAAGATTTCCTTTCCTTAACCTAGAAGGCTAGTGAAGTGGTCTTGAGGCCTCCTTGACTGGGAACCAAGAAATACTACTCATATTCATCATTAACTCCATTCTCCCAAATACTAAGGCATTTATATGCCAAAGGTGTTCACCAAAAATCACAATCTTTCACCTTCTTCTAGGTCTAGCCAAGTTGGGGCACCTAGGGCATCAATCTCTCGGCAAACTAGCCCTACAAAACATTTGATCTCCTAGGGTCTCATGCGCTAATATTTCCTCAAGATCTCCTCTAATTTTTAAACCATTCCGATGGTGGAGTTTGGAGAAAATCCAAGCCCTACCTCTAGGATCAAAATTCTCCTTAACATCCCCAAGGCTAGTACCTCAAAGGGTCAAATCAACACCTTCAAGTGAAAATTATTTCTTTGATCCTTTCCCACCTTGTCTAGGGTAAGAACATCATTGGTTTCCATACATATTCCCCTATCCAAAGCGGGTCCACCTGGTCCTGTGTGGTCTCATTCCTCTGAAAGAACAATTCTTCAAGAACAATACGAGATACCAATTTCAATAAGGATTGTAGGGATTGGGAAACTCCTTCACAAGTCATATTCCCTAAACCTAACCCTCAAATCCTCCCATCCTTCTCCTAGAATACACTACAGATTTATTAGAAAGCAAGCATATTTTATCCTTCAACCTCTTCTAGAAAGGGATTATTTGGGTCATTCTATATCGACCTGTTGATTTATTCTTCATTTGTGACTCCATATATACCAGGTCTCCTCCCATCGGTCAATGTCTGTAAATAGTAGGGAGCCTTAACTGAGGTGACAATGGGCTATGTCTTCATTTGTTTTCTTTAGTCTAGCATTTTCCCCTTTAGGGATCCCCCTTTAGGTCCCGTGCCAATTTGAGTGGTAACAATGCTATGCATGGATCTTTTCACTAGATTTATTTTATGGAAATTTTGAATAGACATTGTTTTTTAGTGCCATTACTCCTAACCTATTATCAAGCATGGTGAGGAAGGGAAGGAGATTCTATAGTTTTATAAGCTACTTCAAGTAAAAGTTATTCTAAGATGTTTTCATGGAACTATCCAACTTTGTAGAAAACTTCATTTTATTGTTGAAATCTAGTGACACATGTAATTAGGGTTGTAATCAATCCACAATGTTAATGAATATTTTAAGGCTCTTAGTCGATTCAAAGCTGGGAAAAACTCTTGGAGACATCATTTTATGAAGGACATAATTTGGATATTAAAAATCTAATCATATCTTAATGTTTTATTAAATTATTGTCAAATTTGTAATTCGAAGAAAAACCATTTTGTTACAATATTAATTAACTAATATTTAATTATTATTATTCGTAGTAGGAAAAAATGTCAAACGAATAACCATAATTACGTATAAACATATTTGAAAAGCTATTTTTTCTCTTAACATTTAAAAATAAAATAACAATTTTCAGAATAAATAAATAACTATAACTCTCTTTTATTCCAACTTTAAAATACATTCGATGGAAAAACCCAAATTTTAATATAAATGAACCCAATTTTTATTTATTTATTTTTTTCATTAGAAAAAAAACCTGGGATTATATTATACTAGCCTAGATCCATCTATCTCCAAACCTATCATGCCCCAAGAGGGATTAAATCCCTCGAGGTACAAACCTTCTTTTTGGAGTGCAGAATTTGAGGAAAGGTTTGCACCTCGACAGATTTGATCCCGCTCGGCGCATGATAGATATGAAGTTAGATGGATCTAGGTTGGTTCCATTTGAGGGAAACAATGACACATTTTAGATTATCGTCATTATGTATATGTTTGAGATAAACTTCATACAAAAAAAAATTATTAATCTTTTTTTTTTGACATGACGATATCATTCTTTCCTTTAATTTTGTTTTTGTTGCTTCCCTTGAATGGTTTGTACGTCTACACTTCGATGCTTTGAATCGTTCATGTGTTTATGTGTTTGGAATTGGATGGTAATGTTTGTGAATTTTACAATTGTTGTGTTATATTTGTATATGTATATGTACTTGTTTGTTAGTAATTATTTGGTGATGAAGAAGGGAGAAAATCTTGTCAATAGTTTGCAAGAGGATTGATACTGCACATATATTTAATTTAATTTTAGGTATCACAACTTTTGACTATTAATAATTCTTAATAGTGTCCCTCTAGGAATTACTAAATATATTTTGAAGTGTATTTTTAATCATTTATTGCATCAAGATTACTCTTGAAATCACTTGTTTCATTTCTAATGTTTGAAATAATTTATTTCCTTCGAAATATTTTGATGATTGTTTTTTTTTAATATATAGTTTTCTTTGCAAAAGTCAAGAAATGTTGTAGTTTTAATTTTTTTTAAATGAATGGTCAGAGTTACAAAATATTTACATTATTTGTTAGTTTTCCTATCTTTTCATATTTATCATATGAAAATGATAGTTGATATTGTAAACCATTCAATTTTTTAACTCGAACTATTGTAGTAAACATCATACCTTGTCTCTCTTACTCTCCAATATTAATAGGTTGAATTACTATAACGCAAAAATGAATGAAAATTGTCAATCATTCTTTTGTGTTTACATTGAAATCAATGCAAATTGTTAATCGAGTTACTTTAAGTTAATGTACCATCATACATTGAGTTACATCAAATCAGAAATCATCATCTACACTGAAATCAATGCATCTAATGCACAAAATTAAATAAGATCAGAAAACATTTACACTGAAATCAATGAATCTAATGAAAGAAAACAAATGAGATTAGAAATCAACATCTACACTAAAATAAATGCATATAGTGCAAGCAATCATAAGGTTATAAATCAACATTTATAGTGAAATCAATGCATCTAGTGCAAGCAATCAAATACAATTAGAAATCAACATCACAATAAAATCAATGCATCTACTGTAAGCAATCAAATAGGATTAGAAATCACCATCTACACCCAAATAAATGCATCTGGTGCAAGCAATAAAATAGGATTAGATATCACAATCTACACCGAAATCAATGCATCTAGTGCAAGCAATCAAATAGGATTAGAAATCACGATCTACATCGAAATCAATGCATATATTGCAAGCAATCAAATAGGATTAGAAATCACAATCTACACTAAAATCAATGCATCTAGTGCAAGCAATAAAATAGAATTAGAAATCACCATCTACATTAAAATCAGTGCATATAGTGTAAGCAATCAAATAGAATTTGAAATCAACATCTACACTGAAATCAATGTATTTAGTGCAAGGAAACAAATAGAATTAGAAAACATCTACCCTAAAATCAATGCATCTAATGCAAGAAATCAAATAAGATTAGAAATCAACATCTACAATGAAA
This sequence comes from Pinus taeda, assembly GCA_000404065.3. Taxonomy (NCBI): domain Eukaryota; kingdom Viridiplantae; phylum Streptophyta; class Pinopsida; order Pinales; family Pinaceae; genus Pinus; species Pinus taeda. The sequence goes on from APFE030618340.1 coordinate 45,170, forward strand.
TCAATGCATTTAGTGCAAGCAATCAAATAAGATTAGAAATCACCATCTACACTGAAATCAATGCATCTATTGCAATCAATCAAATACAATTATAAATCAACATCTACACTAAAATCCATGCATCTAGTGCAAGCAATCAAATAGCATTATAAATCGCCATTACACTAAAATCAATACATCTAGTGAAAGAAATCAAATAGGATTAGAAATCATAATTTACACTAAAATCAATGCTTTTGGTGCAAGCAATCAGATAGAATTAGAAATTACCAACTACATCAAAATCAATGCATATGGTGCAAGCAATAAAATAGAATTAGAAATATATATCTACACTGAAATCAATGTATTTGGTGCTAGAAATCAAATATAACTAGAAAACATCTACACTGAAATCAATGCATATAGTGCAAGCAATCAAATAAGGTTAGAAATCAACATCTACACTCAAATCAATGCATCTAGTGCAAGCAATCAAATATCATTAAAAATCAACATCTACACTAAAATTAATGCATCTAGTGCAAGCAATCAAATAGGATTAGAAATCACCATCTACCATGAATTCAATGCATTTAGTGCAAGAAATATTATTCCTCTCCCTCCTCCATCTATATTTATATCTCCCTCCATCTCTCCTTCTTTATGTATCCATATCACCCCCAAACATATACACTCTCTCTCCAACTCTTCATTTTCACTCCCCCTATCTCTGTCTTGCTCCACTTTTCTCTTTGTATGTCTTTTTTCTTCCCTCCATCTCTCCCCTTCGAAATCCATCTATGTCCTCCTTCTCTCTTCCTATCTCTAAAGTCTTCTCTCTCTCTCTCTCTCTCTCTCTCTCTCTCTCTCTCTCCATTTTACCTCAAACTGTGTCACTATATCCCTCCTTCTCTCCACCTCTCTCTCCCCCCTCCATCTTTGTATCTCCCTCTCTCTCACTTACCCTTCTCTCCCTCTCTCACTCCTCTCCTTCTCTCTCTCTTGATTCCTCCTCTCCCATGTCCTTAAGTTTATCTCCTTCAATGAAAGCAATTAAATAGAAATACAAATC
>APFE030618340.1:52249-89447 GCA_000404065.3 Pinus taeda
ATAAATAATTTGAAATATAGAATTATATATTAATTACTATGTACCATAAACACAAATGGTTGGTAATTAAATTCAAAAATTCTATTTTTTCATCCGTGTAAATAAAGTATTTAATAGACAATTTTTATGGGTTTTATTTTTTAATTTACAAAAAAATAATTTAAAAATATAAATATGAAAAAAGAATGTAGAAATAACATGTGTACAATTTGTACAACTCTCATTATATTAATCTATACTCTAATGACATGACATGTGTACTATAATATGAGCATTATATAAAAAATTTACCATCATTCAAAATTAAATAAATAATTATTAATTTGTTATCATTCTCTTCAATGTCAACTATATATAACCTTTATCCACCAAAAAAAATGTTTAAGTGTATTAAAAAATAATAAAAAAAATTAAACAAATATTCATATAACTTATTTTACAATTTTATTATTGTTTGGAATACGTACAGCACATCATGACATTAAAATATTTTATTAAACACTAGCTTTATAACTTTGTTTAAAACTATATTGCTAAATTAAAAAAACATTTTATTTATTAATTAAACTATTTTTTTTTGAGATTTACGTATCTTGTAATCTTCCTAATTAATTAATGATTGTTTAAAAGTTATGGTAGTTCGACAGGGACACCAGTGATGCGTTTCATGAATTTAGATACTAAATATGTATATTACGATTAAATATGTATATTACATCATTTCCTAAGAAGTAAACATGTATTAAATATGTAATTAAGTTGCATTCGTTTTCAGAATAAATTTCGAAGCCATTAAATATGTTATCCTCTATTATTGTAAATTGCATCGAGTTTTGGATGAGGGCTAAAAAAATATTTATCTTTCTTTATTTTAAATATGAAGAGGGAAAAATTATTAATAATAGTTAAAGATAAAAAATTAAAATAAATAAATAAACAATAAATAAATTTAAAGATAAAATATAGAATAAAATATTTCATTAAAAAGTTTATAAATTATTTATAATAATAATGACAATTTGATTTTAAGGTCACAATAAAGTTACATTTTAAATTGGTTTATGAGGTTTTTTCCTTTGTGGGCCAAGGGACCCACCTCCATGCAACTATTTGATTACTAAAGTCTATGAAGGTATACATACATTAACCTCTTTTATATTTGTCTTTGCAACATTTTAGGAGGAAACACTTGTTCATAATCTTTAGGTCCACTCAAGCTATAAAATACTATAACAAACTGTAAAATAAATATTTTGGATAAGATTTTTCACAATAATTAGTTTCTCTTTTAATTTTCTTTTATAAGGAAATCACTTGTGTTTAAAAATAATTTTTTGTCCATTTTATTACGATTATTCTTAGGACTTGTTACCCCTCCTTCTAGCATGGGTACCTATAGTAAACTTTTTGGTGAGGAGAGTAGTTTCTGGCATGACATATTCCTCTTTTATGATGTGGTTGTGTAACAACCTTTGGTTGATTTTCCATATAAAGAAAAATAACACCATGGTCATGAGACACGTATTCCAAGCTGAATGTTTGGCAAAACATAGTGATGGGTATCATCGGTGATTTATTTATGGCTGTGGAAATTGGCAAAGACATTGGCAAAGGCAAAGAAGCAATAATTGGAATTTTATTTATGAAATTAAGGAAAATAGGAGAAAAGGGAGATGAAGGGTCACATATTTTCATGTGAGGAAAATTGAAGGAAAAATGAAGGAAAATGATGAAAATAGAGGGCTCAATGATAAAGAGGCTTATGAGGACCAGTTCACAGTTTTTGGTTGGTTAACCTTTTGTTAGTTTTAGCTTGGAGCTCTCTTCTATTCCCTCACTCTCTCATACTCTTGCACACTTAGAATATTCACGGAGCATTTTTCGAGCAGTTTGGCATACTCTGGATTTGGAGAAAGAAGACAAAGGAAAGCAGGAAATCGCAAGGGAACAGGTGGATCAATGATTACAATTGGATTTCTTTGTAGGTAACAGGTTGCATGTATGATTTCCTTGTTGGTTTACAGATGTATGGTATATGCATGTGATTACCTGGTTAAGTGTTGTCATTGGCATGGAAGATTGCTTAGATTGACAGTGGTTTAGCCTTGCCTTTCCATTTCCTGGATAGCCATGATGTTGTGTGTTTCTCCACTTGATTGTTTTATGGTTGGTGCTCATAATTCCTTATGATCGTGGGTTGGAACAAATGCTTTAGAAGCCCTGGAATAACTTGGGTTGAGTTAGTAGTCCTCGAGCCTAGGTTGGGATAAACACTCTAGAGCCCTTGGTGGGTTGAGTTACTAGTCTCCAGAGTCAAGTTGGACAAATGCTCTGGAGGCTTGGAAGGTTGTGGGTTGAGGTACTAGTTCCTGGAGCCATGGACACCTTGGGTAGAGATAGAATTGGTTGGTGTTGGTGATGTCTAATCGTGAGGTGGAATCATTGGTTGAGGGTTAAGGTGGTTTGGCCTCTAGAAGTGATCCAGCTGTATATTAGTGGCCACCTACCTATTCCACCTAGACCTCTAGTTGATTTCATATGTTTCCTTGATTATAGCAGCATTTTCTATTTTTAGCAGTTTTTCGGGTCTTGAACTTTTGGAGCCGTTTTGACCCCCTAAACAACATTTTTTTTAGGTTCGCAGTAAGAAAATGATGTAGTACTGAGAGGTATATTTCCAATGAGGTGTTGTACGCACCACACAAAGATCATATGACCAAGTTACGACCTCGGGAAGTTGGGTGCCTAACTAACCCTAATGGGGCCCACAAACTCTTGGCGTTCCATCTCCCGGGGTTAGAGTTTCGGTTTTTTGTGGTTTTCCCTTGTTGTTCAATAATAAAAAAGCCCTTGAGCCTAATTGTAACACATTTTAGAGGACTGTAGCTGCCACATCTCTTCTTAGAAATAAGTTACCATCGCTTGAGCTACTTTATTTCCATTTTGTATGTAAGTATATTTCAGTTTTTTGATATTAATGAAATGAAGTTTTGTTCTTGTTGCATCTATGTGTTTGTGTTTGTATTTGTATTATGTTGTATTCTTGTATAAGTTTGTATTAGTGGTATTAGAGCGGTCTTCTCTTTTTCCTTTTTTTTCATATCCCCACCGAGGTGAGGGTATAGGCAGTTAGGGTTTGATCTGGTTGAACCTTTACAAGACCAGCCCCACAAACCCCAATGACCTCCCTTGGCTAAAGAAAAGAAAGAAGATGGAATTGAAGATCCTTTCAAAATATTGCTTGAAGAATCCCTTGAGCAACAGAGGAACACAATGATGGATAACTTTGCTTAGATCCTTCAGCGGCTACCCACAGGTGATGTATCTTCATCTAGCAACCACTTTAGAGGGGCTACTCCCTTTAAGGTACAAGTCAACTTTGACATTACCATATTTGAAGTCCAGATAGATGGTTAAATTTGTTGGAATGGTATTTTTCAGTTCATGATTTTTCCAATTGGGAAAAATTACTTTTGCACTTCTCAAAGCCACCCCCCATGTCAAGGAATGGTAGGAAACATATTGCGAGTAGAAGGATGAGAAGGAACCATCACTGTTTTCAACTGCACCCAATTGGAATTCTTTCCAAGATGCCATTAAGGAACAATATTACCTTGTCAGGAGCTATGAAGATTAATACATAAAGTGGACCAAGCTGCAGCAGACAAGGGACCTAGACGTGCCGGAGTTTACAAGTATTTTGCAAACCCTCTGCATGAAGTTGGGTATCAAATATTCTAAGCGGAATTCGTTACTCAAGTACCGCGACTATCTACACAAGTACATCCATGAAGAGATGGAGTTCGTGGACATCTCGTCCCTTGGCACCGCCTATTGATACATTGTCAAGATCGAGCATAAATTTAAACAAAAGAAGAGAGACTTTGGATCTGTGAATCCAAAGCAAGCGAAAGATCCCCCCAAACAATAGAACAAAGGACAAATCTAAGGCGGGGTGACCTAGCAAAACTTGTTGAAGCCGCAAGCAAAGAACAACACCATGAAGACAAATAAGGACACAAGGAAATGGTGTGAGTTCCTTAATAGCCCCACTCACAACACAAGTGAGTGTTGAGCCAAGCAGTCACAGGTGGTCGAGATGAAGCCTTCCGAATCATATGCATGTTTGGATTCTAAATCAAAAACCAACAAGGGGAATAACGAAGGGAAGTAGATTATTGATACGGAGCCTAGTTCCACCGTTGTCGCCGCCAAGATCCAGAAGATTGAGCCCAGAGATCTAGAGGAGGTGGAGTAACTCTTCCACTCATAGATGTGTGCGAAGGGTTCTCTGTTGTAGTTCATTGTCGATGGTAGAAGCCAAAAGAACCTCATTTTAGGATAGGTCGTGAAGTGGTTGGGCCTACTGACCACACCACATACACCACCATGTGGCTTCACCAAGGATGATATCTATGTTTCAGCCAGCAGTGCCACCATCCCTACAACATAAAGCCCTTCACAAATGACGTACTATATGATGTTTCTCCTCTTGAAGTTTGTGATGTATTATTAGGCCAACCATATTTGTGGAAACGTCATATTTTGTGTGAGCCTATGCCTTGCAATTTTATTATTTCTTTAGGCAATAAGTTATATAGGATACCAGAGGTAGCACCACCTATCGCCATCTCTTTGATCTCTGTGAAGAAATGTAGTAAGATCTGTTGACACCTAATCTTTGGGATTAGGTAAATCCATGTAAATATTGTAAATATAAAATAAGGAGAATTATAAGACAAAGAGACACTGGGAGATGAAACCCAAGAGTTTCTCTCTCCATGTATATATCTATGATCCATCTTAATGCAATAACACAATTCGATTTGAGGAGTTACCTCCTAGCCTCACATGGTATCAGAGCCAACTCCCATTTTTAGTATTTTATGCCTTGTAACTCAAATGAATTACCACTATTCTTTGCCGATATTCTCTATCAAATCTCTTTCATTATCCTATGTCCCAATTGAGATAATGATGCTTGTAAGTTGAAGTCGATATATCTATGCATTGAAATTAATGTGCGCGGCCTTCTTTTTGAAAAGTGTGTATGGTAACTAAGCTCAAATCTTAAGGGTCGTATTTATCTGTTGAAGGGTCGTATTCTTTTGTTGAAGAATGAGCTATCACTTTTTCACCTATGATGCTGTTTAATTAAACTTTTCTCTCCTTGCGTTGAATGGGATGGTGTTGAGATTACTATACGAGGAAAGAGGACCACAATAGAAGTTGAGTTGTTGCACAGTAGATTTTTAGGAGAGGAAACCACAATAGAAGTCGTGTTCTTGTGCAATAGAATTTGAGGAGAGACGACCACAATAGAAGTCAAGTTATTGCACACGAATGGTGTTGCTTGGTCATGTTGACTGGTGAATGCTTGTTGCATCTGAAAAGTGGATGTGAAGTTTATATGCAAGGTTGAATGTTGCAATGAAGATCAGACCGAATGGTGTTTTTAAGAACGAATGGTGTTGTTATATATATATATATATATATATATAGTGGTACATTAATGAGAGATATGTCATATGTGTGTGTGTGTGGAGTGATAATAGTATACGAGGTTGTGCATTAAAGATGGAGATGTGACATGATATATATGCCACATTAAAGCATTATTGTGAAGTTTTCTTTCCATCTATATAATTAAATAGAAAATATTAAGAAAGGTTGTGATTTTGAATTGAAAGAATAAAGTATTTTTGAGAATGCATTCACTCATCTCCATAGTCAGATTAGTTCTCACTGGAAAAGGCAACTACCATGAGTGGTCCAGGAAGATAAAACACACTTAGATTTTCAATGAGTTGTCGAAAGGGGTTTGTGAAGGAGAAGGAGACAATGCACTTGAAAATCCCACTTCACATAAGGAGCTTTTCATTTTGGAAAACAAGAACAACAAGGCCTATGCCTTGATTGAAACGTCAGTAAATGAAGAGGTGAGTCATCATATTGATTCATTTTTAAATGCTTTTTAAGCCTTAAAGAAGGTGAAGGGATTGTATGACTCACACTCTGAACTTGAAGTTGTTCAATTGATGATCAAGTTTTTCAATCTTGAGTTGAAAAATGATGACCCTCTTGCCTTAGCATCATAAGTAAGATCCATCATACATGACACACAATTCACTGGTATTGAAACAGATATTCCTCTCATAGCTTATGTCAAGGCACTATATCCCACCTATTCAAATTATCTTGAATCATTGCAAGCAAGTGACAATCTTAAGGAGATTACCTTTGACTCCCTTGAGAATAAGTTTGCTGAGAGAGAGAAGGAGTTTGGGAATAAGACAACTCCTCAATCTTCTGAAGAAGCTATGTGTCTTGCACATAGAGAGAAGAATAATGCACAAGATTCTTCTAAAGGAAGTGGTGGCCTAAGAGAAAGAGGAAGGAATAATTTTAGAGGCAAGGGGGAAAACAATTCTAAGAGAAAAGTCTGATCTTCATTTCATACAATGCAATAAAGATGGACATGATGCTTCCACTTGTAAGTTACCTTGGGATTGAATTGAACAAGAAATAAATGAATGGAAAGGTAAAAAAATCGATGAAGGGAAAGGTAAATCACCCCAGCCCACTCATTATGTTGTGGCACATTGCAACATTGGAGTAACTGAAGACTTATTCAATGCTTCACTTGCTTCATGGAAAGATGATTGGTTTCTTGGTTACAGCGAAAATTTCCACATGAATTTTAGGAGAAATTTCTTTGAAGAATCCAATGAAATTGTTAATGGAGCAATATACTTTGTAGACAAGACAAAAATCAAGCCATCAGGCTCAAATTGCTTGGTCTTCCAAACTTTATTCTACATGATGTTCTATACCTCCTAGAGTTGAGGATAAACTTGTTGTCATTGGTCCACATCCACCAGAAATGACACTCCATTCATATATTTGTTGGCAAGTTCGAGGTCAAGAAGGCATCAGATCACTCACTTGTCATGACGAGGATAGAAGAAGAAAGACTTTTGAAGCTGCAAGGAACCTCTTCTCATGCACAAAACTTCTCATACAATTCTCACTGCGATGAAGGTACATTTCTATCAAGTATATTATGGCATACTAGATTTGGACACATGAACTATGAAAACCTTTGTTTGTTGAAGAAGAATGGTTTTATTGGTTTGCCTACAATTCCTAGAAAACTTAAGCAGTGTGATTCTTGTATCTTAGGAAATCACAACAAATAGGCTTTTCATGATTCTCATTCCATAGCACATAGAAAACTTGAACTCATTCATTCTAATTTATGTGGCCCAATGCTTGTTTCTTCTACAAATGGTAATAAATATATGATTACATTTATTGATGACTACACCCGAATATGTTGGGTTTATTTATTGAAGAACAAATATGAATCTTTTGAGACATTCAAGAACTTTCATGCATGGATTGAAAATGATGCACAATCTCATATTAGATCTATTTGCAATGATAATGGAAAAAAATACACTTCAAATGAATTTGAAAATTGTCTTTGCCAGCATGGGATCAAACATTAAACAAACGTGCCTTATAATCCCCAACATAAAGGAGTATTTGAAAGAATGAATAGGATAATCTTAAATATGTTGGAAATAATACTGAGAAGGGGGGGTGAATCAATATTATCAAATCAATAAATCTTTTTCATTTCCATACTTAGATACATATACGCTACTTCAATTAAGGGAACCCGGGTGTATACGCAACTGTGTCTAATGCAACTAGCTTATATCCAGAATACTTATGATTCAATTAATCCATTAAATGTTGATCTTTAGTTAGTGCATCAGAACTTCATTAACCATATGTAAAGTAAGCAGGTGCAGTAAAACAGAACAAATCATCACACACAAGAAGCACACATGAACACCATGATATAAGGTGGAAACCCAATGTGGGTGAAAACCACCTGCTGCAAGTCGTCTCTATCTTCTTTTAATAAGAAACTTATTTTAGAATAGTTCTGTACTGGTGCAGTCTTATACCAGCACGCAGGCTTCTACTTGCAGAAGGCTACAACCTTCTCTCATTCTCCAGACTCTCCTGGAAGGGAGATACAACCCCCTTAGCTCTTGTACTAGCTGATCCACTTACTACTATATAGGTGCTGGCCTACTGAAATGCTCCAACATTTACTCATTCTCCAGCTGCTACTGGAAGGGAGCTACCACCCCCTTAGCTCTTGTACTAGTTGATGTACTAGTACGTAGGTGCCGACCTACAGAAGGCAACAACCTTCTATTTCTTCCTCTAGGTACCACGTTTCATACATTTTCAGACTGGATACTCCTGAAGCACAACACTATAATCTGAAGGGCACGTTTCATCCAATTTTAATACTGGACCCATCAATATCATTGAAGCACAAAATAATCAACACTAGCATCATCAATCTCTGAACCACCCAATCCTGAATCACTGAAACCCTGTCAACAAAAAGCAGTCACCAGAACACAGAACAGAACACTAAACTCTGCAACAATATTCAAAACCAACTACATCATCAAAAATCATGCATTAAAGTGCATACGCTACTTGGAAGTGCCGAACCAGCGTGTATACGCAATTTCACCAAGGTGAACCAACGTATATGACATTAATTACTTACTTATAACTTTGCTGCACTTCCTGACTTCACACATACTCAGATCATTACATATACAAGGATAATATGTATGTTAGCAGCCAGATCTAGTTCATCAGATCACATAAAGATAAGTCATTCTGATCCTAATCCATTATCGATCTCATCCATCAACACTGAAGCTAAACATACTCTATCAATCTGAATATGTAGAATACTGATACCAGTAAACAGTCATCAGAACTCATCAACAACCAGAACCACCTGTAACTTCAAACATCATAGCTCAAATGGTATATGCTACTTGGACGAACCAAACTCGTGTACATACGCGCTTTTACCAAAGCCAACCCGCGTACAGATCTATAAATATTCAATCATGACTTGCAGCTATTTCAAACTTAAGTTATACCCAGTTCAAAACATTACATGCGTCAGTATACAGATCTAGAATAAGCGTAATCAACCATATATAGATAGTTCATTTGAAACCATTTGATCCCGGTCTATCCTTAGATCTTGTTCTCTATCAACCGGTGAGATCCCTTCTTAGCTCAAATCAAGCAATGCATCATAACCCATATCCTGCATACTGGATCTCATATCAGATATTCAAGTCTTTTTCAATTACATTTTCCTAATGATCTTCTTCTCCTTTTATAGTCTTAGGCCAACAATCTCCCCTTTTGGACTTGATGGAAAAGCTAACTTGTCACACTTAGAACTGTCATCTGATTCCTTTAAGCTGTCCTGCATTTGATATCTCTTCTGTAGATTCACCTAGTTATATGTAAGTGAGTTGTTCTTCTACGAGAGGGTTGCCATCAAGTACAACACATGCATCATAATGCCAACAATCTCCCCCTTTGGACTTGATGGAAACAACACCAAATCACTCTCCCCCTTTGGACTTGATGGCAACAACACCAATCACTCCCCCCTTTGACATCAAGGGCAAAGGGCGAACCAAGATATTCTCTTTCCTAGATAAACATTCTGTTGTCCATACTCCCCCTGAGTACCTGTTGAAATCTCTGAATGAGCTTCCCCTTTGTATATGCCAAGATGTACCACTCTGTCCATGCATGTTGAAGTCTCTGCTCTGCTGAAGTGTGTTGTTCATGCTCCCCCTGACTATAAGCAAGGTTTGCAAAAAGATGTTTTACAAGAAGAACATGACTCTATCATAAATGACCTTCCTATCACCAAGGACTCATATATACATCCATTTCCCAACTAGAATTGACTCATCCACCTAACCAAGTGGGGATACATCAAAAGTTTACACATGATAAAACAAGAAAATTACATCATCCATCCCAGGCATAGTGGGGAAACCATCATAGGCCGTTACATGACCTTGATAATAAAAGAAATACATGACATAGAGACCAAATATCAAGTGCAAGACTTATGAAAATCACCAATAACTAATAGCAACAGCATCTGTCAAACACTATTCAGATCAGCAACCATGATCTCCTTTTGTTCTCCTTATGTACCTGATCTACCTGAAACCAAAAACAGCTTGTGTACATGAACCAAGAGCTTCTAAGGTAATGCCAACAATGCATTATTAGAAGTTTATCTGCTCCCCCTGAAGCTGTGCCAGATGGTCTCTGTCAAACCCATATCAGACTCTTCTCACCCTGACTCTGGTCCACTGATTTCATTCAAACCAACATTCACGCAACTGTATCCACAGAAACACGTAGATATACGTAGATATTCCTCATAAATACCGTGTGTAACTACTTCCAGATCAGCAACCTGTAAATGTCATGTAACAAGGTATGTCTGCATATAGATATCAACTCATCACCATAGTTATCTCATCATCATCAAGATCTGCATGATCTAAGTATCATCACTTTGGGAACATCTGCATCAATCATCATATTTAAGTATCAACCTATCATCATATAGGTAGAACTCATCATCATCGTGTCTCCAACAATGCAACTTTGAGTAATCATTCATGCATCCAGCGCTATGTATCTTGAGCTCAAGATCATTTGTCAAGGCTTCTTTATATCATCAACATCAATAATTCTCATCCACATGAGCACCAAGAACTATAGGAATTTGGCATCATAACTGTATTATATGATCTTTATGCATATGACGACAGCAGCATATGAGTGACTCATCATCAAGTAATGAAGTTGTGTATTCAATCTTTGTACTTCTCCTTATCCTTATGAATTTCACCATGTAAGCATCATATATGTACCATCTAAGAATCAATCCACCAATATGATCTGAACAACAGCTATGTAACCCCAAGAATCATATGAAAATTTATCATGGACAACTCATAACCATATCATAGCAGGATGTATCATTTATCCATATAATCATCATCACCAAGGAATACTAACCATAATGCAAACAATGCATGATTAAATGCATATGCTCCCCCTGAACCTATGCCAACAATCAGATCTGATCATGAATATATCAGCATGAAGTATCAAGGCATCATCATCAACAAGTTAGAATCAAAACACTTCTAAACATATTACAAGTATCAAGACATTTCCACACATCATCAACAAATTGTAACCATTATCAAACAAAGCAAATAATGGACTGAATCATATCAGACCCTTTTTCTGAGCCTGTCCCTACTTCTTTTCCTCAGACTGACATATACGTGACTATGCAGTGTGTAACTCACGTATATACGCGACTTCCTTTTATGCAACTTGCGTATGAGATTTATGACACTAAAGTTTTACACTTTCAGTTCCTTTGTTATGTCTATATATGGTACTATATGGTACTATGCCACATCTTCCTGACTGGACTTCCTTCTTCTTCCATATATTCAAGTGTGATGATGTTTTCTCCTTTTGGTGTGGTGCCCATACTTTGTTCCTACATTCCTTGGCTATATGTCCAAGCTTGTTGCATGCATAACATCTTACATGTTTCATATTCCTTCTATAGCAATCAACAGCTTTGTGACCAAACATATTGCAAAAAAAACAATATCCATTAAAGTACCTGGACCGTGATGATCTTTCTGGGTGATGATCTTGAACCATTCTTCTTTTGCATATGGCTGCAACATGTCCAAGATTATGACATACATAACATTCAACCTTATTTATCGGAGGAGTAAAAGATTTTCTTTGAAGAATTTCTTTCCTTGGCTGTTGATGGGTTGACCTCTCATCTCCTTGTTGAGAATTTCAGATTTTGCATTAGATTCCCTTGTCTTACTTTGTGAACTAGATTACTTTTCGACAGATCCATGAAAACCAAGACCAGTTTTGATAGCAGGAGACCTTTGACTACTAAGAATATCATCCAAGATCTTAGTACTATCTTGAAATCGTAAGAGCTTATCCTTTTCTTCTAATTTATCATTTAGAATGTTTACCTCAACCTGAAGTTGCTCTTCCCTTTCACGATGCTGCTTCTTCATGTTTTCTTCAAATTTGCTTTCTTCTTCCAACGATGTCTTAGTTCTAGAACTTCGTTTTCTTGTTTTTCAAGAGCTTGGAGTAGTTCTTTATTCTGCTTCTTTGATTCTTCAAGATCTTCCTTTAGCGAGAGAATCGTAGCTTCAAGCCTTTCATAGTAACTGGATCTATCTCTAAGTTTCTTTATTGTTGTGCTTCTTTCATTTACTTCATTTCTTAATGATGTCACTTCATCCTGCAACTTTTGACATTTTTCCTTGAATAGCTTCCTTACCTTGTTTCCTTCCTCTAGTTGAGCTTTTAGTTTGGTAGATTCTTCTTTGAAGGCACATTCCCTTTTGTTCAATAGATCTTTTTGATCTCTAATTTTTTCTGTAAGCCTTTTAAATACCGCCTCTATTCGATATCTTTATTGTTCACCCATAAGAGAAAATTTAGTTATTTCACCATCACTTTCATCATCTTTAGATGGATAGATATCTCCAGAGGATAAGAAATTCATACCTGATAGTTCTGATGCTTGTTCATCTTCATTCTGAAGTGATTCTGAATTTGACGTGCTCCTTCCACATATTCCCCAATTGATTCTCCCGCTGTCATAACTCTTTTGAGATGTCTTCTTCTTCTTGGGTGCTTTCTTAAGCTTCTTTCCCATTGTTCTAAGGATCTCCTTCAAGCGATCAAGCTTCTACCAAAGGACCTGCTCTGATACCAATTGTTGGAAATAATACTGAGAGGGGGGGTGAATCAGTATTATCAAATCAATAAAACTTTTTCATTTCCATACTTAGATACATATATGCTACTTCAATTAAGGGAACCCACATGTATACGCAACTGTGTCTAATGCAACTAGCGTATATCCAGAATACTTATGATTCAGTTAATCCATTAAATGTTGATCTTTAGTTAGTTCATCAAAACTTCATTAACCATATGTAAAGTAAGCAGGTGAAGTAAAACAAAACAGATCATCACACAGAAGAAGCACACAGAAGAAGCACACATGAACACCATGATATAAGCTGGAAACCCAATGTGGGTGAAAACCACCTGCTGCAAGTCGTCTCTATCTTCTTTTAATAAGAAACTTCTTTTACAATAGTTATGTACTGGTGCAGTCTTATACCAGTACGCAGGCTTCTACATGCAAAAGGCTACAACCTTCTCTCATTCTCCAGACTCTCCTGGAAGGGAGCTACAACCCCCTTAGCTCTTGTACTAGGCGATCCACTTACTAGTATGTAGATGCTGGCCTACTGAAATGCTCCAACATTTACTCATTCTCCAGCTGCTACTGGAAGGGAGCTACCACCCCCTTAGCTCTTGTACTAGCTAATGTACTAGTACGTAGGTGCCGACCTACAGAAGGCAACAACCTTCTCTTTCTTCCTCTAGGTACCACATTTCATACATTTTCAGACTGGATACTCCTAAAGCACAACACTATAATTTGAAGGCCATGTTTCATCCAATTTTCATACTGGACCCATCAATATCATTGAAGCACAAATAATCAACACTAGCATCATCAATCTCTGAACCACCCAATCCTGAATCACTGAAACCCTGTCAACAAAAAGCAGTCACCAGAACACAGAACAGAACACTAAACTCTGCAACAATATTCAAAACCAACTACATCATCAAAAATCATGCATTAAAGTGCATACGCTACTTGGAAGTGTCGAACCAGCGTGTATACGCAACTTCACCAAGGTGAACCAACGTATATGACATTAATTACTTACTTATAACTTTGCTGCACTTCCTGACTTCACACATACTCAGATCATTACATATACAAGGATAATATGTATGTTAGCAGCCAGATCTAGTTCATCAGATCACATAAAGATAAGTCATTCTGATCCTAATCCATTATCGATCTCATCCATCAACGCTGAAGCTAAACATACTCTATCAATCTGAATATGCAGAATACTGATACCAGTAAACAGTCATCAGAACTCATCAACAACCAGAACCACCTGTAACTTCAAACATCATAGCTCAAATGGTATATGCTACTTGGACGAACCAAACCCGTGTACATACGCGCTTTTACCAAATCCAACCCGCATACAGATCTATAAATATTCAATCATGACTTGCAGCGATTTCAAACTTAAGTTATACCCAGTTCAAAACATTACATGCGTCAGTATACAGATCTAGAATAAGCGTAATCAACCATATAGAGATAGTTCATTTCAAACCATTTGATCCCGATCTATCCTTAGATCTTGTTCTCTATCAACCGATGAGATCCCTTCTTAGCTCAGATCAAGCAATGCATCATAACCCATATCCTGCATACTGGATCTCATATCAGATATTCAAGTCTGTTTCAATTACATTTGCCTAATGATCTTCTTCTCCTTTTATAGTCTTAGGCCTTACTCAATACCATGTTCCAAAACCATTGAGAACCAATACCAGGGACCCAATACCTGGGTTCAACACTTCGGACGCAATACCACGGACCAAAACCATAGGTCTAAATACCACAGACCCAAAAATAAGCTTTCCCACATGTACGCACTTTTCCGTGCATGAAATTGCGTGCATGCGCATACGCAACTTCTGATTAGAAATCCCGCGTGTATACACGTTTTTGTATATAGAGAACCTGTGTGTATATCCTACTTGGTATATAGCGAACCTGCGTATATACGTGACTTGGTACATAGTGAACCTGCATATAACATGCCCATGTACGCGACTTGGTATATAGTGAACCTGCGTATATACTCAACTTTCTTCATTCTTTGTAGTCTGGTCATCAATTCTTTGCTACTGACCTACTGCACTATAATATGTCATCTTGCCATCAAGGACAACACTTGTATCATAATGCCAACAATCTCCCCCTTTGGACTTGATGGTAAAGCTAACTTGTCACACTTAGAACTGTCATCTGATTCCTTTAAGTTGTCCTGCATTTGATATCTCTTCTGTAGATTCATCTAGTTATATGTAAGTGAGTTGTTCTCCTACGAGAGGGTTTCCATCAAGTACAACACATGCATCATAATGCCAACAAAATATGGTATGTTTCATGATGTTTTTCAAGAATGTAAACTGATGTTTTGGGCTGATGTAGTTCTATATGTTGTGTATATAAAGAATAGGTGTCCATCTAATGCTATAAAAAACAAGAATCCATATGAAATGTGATAAGGCCAGATTCCTTCAGTGAGGTACCTCGGGGCTTTTGGTTCCATTTGTTATGCATTGATACCTAAGGAACAAAGAAACAAACTCGGCACAAGGAGTCACAAGTGTATGTTCTTGGGGTACTCAAATACCTCCAAAGCATACGATCTCTATGATGAAGTAAATAAGAAGTTTATAATAACTAGAGATGTGATGTCTATTGAATCTTCCAAGACTGACAATGTTGTTCAGTTACAACTTGATCACTTAGATAGATTCAAACATGCAAATTATTTTCAATAATTTGATAATGAAATTCCACATATTGAAGGGAGGATTCCTATACTGGATCAATTCGTAGAATCTTCTTTAGAAGCACTCTCTCCCCCACATGAAGCTCCAGCCCCTGATGACACTTTGAGTGATGTGATTGACAAAATTGGGAGACTAAACGTTGATTCATCCCCATCTCTATCAACTGAGCATACTGGGCCATCTCAAAAAGGTCCTCCAAAATGGTTGATAAAGCCACTTGAAATTGTTCGTCTTGATGAGGTTGGAAAGATAGGAACAAGAAGATTAACCATAAAAAATGGAGGTGATGTAGAAGATTCTGATTCACCTATTGATATGGATGTTTCTTATAATTGTGAACTAAATTTGTCTACATATTTTGAACCAAGTTCCTTTAAATAAGTTGCTTCTCATGATGAATGGAAAGAAGCAATGCATAATTAATATGGTGCCTTGATAAATAATTGCACCTAGAACCTGGTTGATCCTCCCTTGGGAACCAAACCAATAGATTGTAACTCAGTCTTCAAGAACAAGTATAAAGAAGATCGATCACTTGACACGCACAAAGCCAGGCTTGTGGAAAATCTTTCGCACAAGAGGAAAGGGTCGACTAGGAGGAGCTTTTTCCCCCACAGCAAAATGGGCTACCATCTGGACAGTCTTTTCCTTGGAAGCATAGAACGGTTGGAAAGTCCATCAAAAGGATGTAAAAACTTCTTTCTTGAATGGAGATCCGAAAGAAATTGTTTTTATGTCCCAACCAGAAGGATTTGTTGTGAAGGGTCAAGAACATAAAGTATGAAAGCTTGTAAAATCCTTGTATGGCCTTAAGCAAGCACCACGAGCCTAGTACAAGAAGTTAACTGAGCATTTTCTAAAACTCATCTTCAAACATTATGATCTTGATGATGTAAATTTGTTTGTCAAGAAAGTTGGAAAAATAGTTGTATACCTTGTGGTGTATGTAGATGATATTCTGATGGAAGGGAACAATGAGAGCTACATTGCATCCATAAATAAGGAATTGAGGAAAGGTTTTGAAATGACAGGTTTGGGAAATGTTAACTACTATCTTGGTATTAAAGTAATTAAACATCCAAAGTTTATATTCCTCTCTTAGAAGAAGTACATTAGAGATCTGTTGAACAAGTTTGGCATGGTTGAGTGCCATCTTTTGACTACTCGAATGGAACAAAAGTTAAAGCTCACATCCACTGAAGGAAAATAATTTGAGGATGCAATGAAGTATAGACAACCCATAGGAAGTCTCAACTACCTAACTACTACCAGACCAGACATTTCACTTTATATTGGAACGCTCTCTATATTTATGCAAAATCCTTGTGAGGGTCATTAATCCGCTTCGAAAAGAGTTCTAAAGTACTTGAAGGGAACTCAAGACA
This sequence comes from Pinus taeda, assembly GCA_000404065.3. Lineage (NCBI taxonomy): Eukaryota > Viridiplantae > Streptophyta > Pinopsida > Pinales > Pinaceae > Pinus > Pinus taeda. The sequence continues at coordinate 69,118 of APFE030618340.1, forward strand.
TTGGACTTAAGTATGAAAAAGTGGGTGACTTCAACTTGACTGGATACTCTAATTCAGACTTCGATTGAGATAAATAAACTAGGATATCTACTTTAGGTTAGTTTGTGAGTGTTGGATAAGGAGATGTCTCCTAGAGTTCACACAAACAATCAATTCGAGAAGATTCCACAACAGAGGAAGAATATGTTGCAGCAGCTTAAGCAACAAGGGAAATTGTGTTGCTTATTAAAATTCTAGAATATTTGTAGGAGAAACAAGTGCATTCAACTCCTCTCATGATTGACAACACTTCTGCAATAAAGTTGGCTAATAACCCAAAGTTCCATGATCGAATGAAGCACATCAATACAAAATACCATCTGATTCAACATCGTGTTCAGGCCAAGATAATCCACCTATGCCATTGTTCCACAAATGAGAAGATTGCAGAAATATTCACCAAAGCGCTTGGAAGAGAAAATTTTGAAAGGTTAAAAATGATGCTTCGACTCATGAACATCCCTTCATATTAAGGGGGAGAATGTTGACACCTAATCTTTGGGATTAGATAAATCCATGTAAATAGTGTAAATATACAATAAGGAGAATCAGAAGATAAAGAGACAGTGGGAGATGAAACCCAAGAGTCTCTCTCTCCATGTATATATCTACGATCCATCTTAGCGAAATAACACAATTTGATTTGAGGAGTTACCTTTTGGCCTGACAATATCATTTCCCAGACTGGGAAATTTGTCTTCCTTATGATTCGTCCTCAGGGAAAGAAGAATATTGTGGTCACATCCATGGCCTCCAGACAAGGCTCCTCCACATGGAAGCTGTAACACCCTCCTCCCACATCTACCCATGAAACTGACCAACCTAGGTGAACATGTGATGAGAGGCCACTATGATGAGATTAAACCTCATTTGTGACTTCAAGGAAATGGAATCAATAGAACATCACACACATGCATCCAACATCATCCACAAAACCTTAAGAAGACAAGTCAGCCACTCAGATAGTATGGCACTAGGTCCTACTATTATTTGAGAAACTTAGGGCAGAGTAACACTGCCCAGACACTACCCAGGCAAGTTATAACGCTCCCCAGACACTACCAAGGTGATTTATAATGCTCCCTAGACACTTCCTAAGTGATTTAGTCTCTAAACTAATGATCTTTTTGCTAGAATCCCAAGAATTGGGCCACCTTTTTCATCCCAAAGCCCGAGACACTACCTAGAATGGAATGATCACTTAAAATTGGTAAGAATACAAGGAAACAAATGTGAAAGATCAATAATCTGAAAAATACCATAACCAGACCTCTACTAGCCATGACAGGTGTTTCGCCATACATATCACCGACATGTAATCTACATGTGTAAATAACATAGTTAAGTGTAGGGATCTCATACTTACCTTAGAATCACTATGAACCATTGTTTCCTCATGCCATTTGCTACATTATTATCTATTAGGTCATAGACACATTATCCACTCACATACAAGTAAAAACATTATGAGATCCATACAAATGTGTTTTCATATAATGTGCATATAACTAGCATAATAGGAACAAAAATATAATAAACATATTAGCCATCAAATCCATAAATAAATTAGTGCCTTTCCACATGAAAATCAAGGGAATGTACTTCTTATTAATGAATGCAATGAACCAATCGGAGATGGGACTACCATGTTCCACCCGATTGTAGAATGGTTGAGCCAAATCTCTCTTCAGCCATTCACCCCCGTGCCATATTCCAAGCATGAATTTGGGATCTCATAGAACGCATCAATCAAAACTCATCTAGGGCTTCCATAGGCCATCCGCCGGAATGCATCAAACAGTGATTCCACCTCACAGTTAGACATTATCAAAACTATCACTAGATTAGTCTCCATCCTAACTATCTAGGGCTCCACAACATTTGTTCCAACCAAGGCTCTAGGACTATTAACTCAACCCATAGCTGCTGCCGAGCTCCAGAGCGTTTGTTCAACCAAGGCTCCAGGACTAGTAATTTAACCCACCAAGGGCTCCAAAGTGTTTGTCCAACCAAGGCTCCAGGACTAGTAACTCAACCAGCCAAGGGCTCTAGACCATTTATCAAACCAAGGCTCTAGGACTAGTAACTCAACCCAAGTTGTTACAGAGCTCCAGAGCACTTGTCCAACCAAGGCTCCAAGAACTAATAATTCAACCCAAGCTAAGGAAACATGAGAACCAACCAAAACAAAACAATGAAAATAACCCACAATCACCATGGCTATCCAGGAAATGTCAAGGTTTGGCAATCCACTATCAATCTAGGTTTGCATGACACCGGATTGTGCAAATGAGGAGACCAGTCCCTTAAGATCCGAGGGATGCAAGGACAATCTCGATGATAGTGGTCTCCTTTGCAAATGACACATGGAGATTTAGGTTTGGATGGTGCAGTGTGTGGATTTTCGCTAGACGATGCATGGTTGCCCCTTTTTGCCTTTGGCTCCTTCTTCTTCTTCTCTTTCTCCTTCCCTTTCTTCTTCTTCTTAGTTACTTGGTTTTTAGCTTTACCAGCTTCACCAAGCGAAGAGGAAGGAGGGGAGGGAGAAACAAGTGAATCAGAAGGTTGGGGGGTAACTCTAGTATCATGTAGTTGTTGACTTGATTGCTCAAGAATCGCGGTGGTTTGAACGACAGAGGTCAAGAAGAGCCATATTGGCAAGCCGATTGTCAGTCCTGGGAGGGACAATGTGGCCATATGAGGTGCACCAACATCTCCCGAAGAGGAGAAAGGATTAGGATTTCCCCCAAGGGGAAATCCTAGGTTGGTGGACTCCATTTTACTCAACCTAAGACCAACGAGGGAACAGTGACGTTATTCTGATTAAAAAAAAAAATTATGACGCTTTGACACAACTTGCTTTTTCAATTTTTAAGAGTCGAGAAAAAGCTAAAGATGACTCTAGTTGTCTTTGATTTTTAATGAGCCTGAACTGACAAGTGCTCAGATGGACCTTTTCATTTAAGGAGTCTGAAAAGGAACGAAAGAGACTACTCTAGAAATCTAGACAGAGGGATTACCAAACCAATCGAAAAACTACAGAATAATTTTTATGGTACGGCAGTCAATCTTCACGAATGTTGTGTTCAGTGCATTGTGATTGATAGGGCGGCAAACACGGCTTCCTGAGGATAAAGGATATAGCCTGTTGTAGTCTCCCAATATATACTCAATGGTCCGTGGGAGCACAAGTCCGTACTAGCACTTGTTGTCTCAAAGAGGAGGAATCACCCAACCTACGATAGTTACCAGGCTTTACGACACTGGAATACGTCTCTAGCCTAGACTTCTAAATGTTGTGCATTAGGTTCCAAAGCGTTTTTATGTTCATTGAATTTATTTTACAGTTGATCTTTCTTAAGAAGTTTGCCTTTCAGGTTCACCGCATGATGTAGATATACAATTCCTAAAATGCAATCTAAGATGATAAACAGTCGTTTAATCTTATTTTTGCAATGAAAATCCTAGCTACTAAGGAAAGAGAAATGAGATTCTTTCAACATAGAGCAGAGAGCACACACTAGATGCACTGTCCTAAATCAAAATCAACAAGCAGTCTAAATGCAAATGCACATGCATGTATTCGTTTTCTGCCTTCTTAATGTGTGAATGACAAAAAGAATGCTAATTACAAATCTGAATTATCTTTTCAAAGCGACAGTACTAACAATTTTCTCTTCAAAAAATGAAAGGAAGATAATGACGACACTTTGCGATTTTGAATTGAAAACTACTTTCGATACTTGAAAAATTATTAATTCAAATCAAATACAAGAGTAACAGTGTAATCAACCATCAAGAACAGTAGGATTCTTTTCTTTGATTGAAAACGACACTTGCGACACTTCCAAATCAAAAGACGACAGTTTGATTAAGCTACTTCTTTGTAAAAGAGAATTGTAAATGGCGAATAATACATAAAAACATTCACAATTATTTGTACAATGGAGACCGAATAATGCAAAGGAAGAGAGTTTCTACAGTTGTATACTGATCACAAACAACAAAACTCCTGAATAAAGCTGAAGAGAGTGAAGAAAAACCAAAATCTAGAGGCAGAAACAGTCTTATCGGATCATCGCACCTATAACACAGGGAAACAAGGATGCATCTCACCTACTGCACACGGGAGGTGCGATGCATCCAGATTGCCAAGAGGAGAAGGTGCAATGGTCCAGGGACAAGACTTCAACTTGGTCTTTGGTCATAGTTTGCAGCTTAGTTTAGGGATTTAGGCCGAGCTAATGATAGTCAGTAAATACAAATCACAGGGGCTGATCTAATGAGGTTGCTTGAGCCACCACCAAGGCAATTAGGATGTTTGCGAATCAATTGTTCAGTTTATAAACAAAACCCAAAGATAGACTGAAGCAGCATTGATCTACTTTGCACTTGCATAGCAAATGCAGTTCGAAGGCTAGCTGGCTTTACTTCAGGCTCCATCTGTAGTTTATAAAGAAAACAAATATAGACAAGAAAACAATCTATTCGCTCCCCAACAAAGTCGCCATTTTGTTATCGGGAAATCTAGTGTCCACTCAAAGATGCTAGTCCCACTAAGACGGGTAGATATCTTAGAAACAAACAAACTAAAGTTACTTTTGTTTTCCTTTATGAGAAGTAGATGAGAGGGAAGAAAAGAGTACCAACCTCAGTCTTTCACTTGGTTCCTTGCTTGTTTCCTCTCCCCTCTAACAGATCTTTACAACTCCTTCCTTGCTTACCCCGCTTTAAAGAGCACTTGTAAAGTCAAAGAAGCATAATACTATCGAAGTACAGAGATCTACAATCATAAACAATATAGGACCAAATATATATTGACCACACAAATGCATATATCATCAAACATACAAGAATGTGGAGGAAAAATCAAATAGCTTTATTAATAGAAATAGTAGAAGAGAGGATTACAAGCCATTGATCTGACCCAACGTCACCCTCCCAGCATGAAAGCCCTTCTTAATCTCATGAAAATATTAGATCACCCAACACTATGATATTCCACCAAGAAACCAATAGCACTTCCTTACAAAATACAAGATTCCACCCGCTGGATCTCTGGGATGAGGGATCCATATATAGATGTTTGCAGGGGGGTGAGTCAACTTTTTGGATTCTGATTAGTGTCCTCTCTCTAATAGTTCTTGGTTCCACTTCGAGATTCATGATCTCCTACTCATCCCTGGGCGAATTTAGAGAGGTAAGTGTCACAAGAGAAGTTTCTGGAAGATTCCATGATCATCCACCTTGCAAACTATCTCTACCATTTGTCTACTCTCGCCCATCGCACCCTATAGAAGGGCTTTCCAATATGCATCACACTTTTTGCATGTAGTAAGTGAGATTCATCGCACCCTTAGCACTAAGCAGTCTGTATGGTCTAGTTTTGACCAGTTCTGAGCAGTTTTCCATGGAAAACTTTTGGGAGATGATGTAACCATCTGACCTTGTTCCTTTAGGGTATGAAACAACACTTTTAGGGACTTAGAAGCCCTTGGTTTATGGACATATATGATTGGGGTTGCAGTGCCCAAATATGTCTATAACAGATAGGTGGGTAGGGATTTTTTTAATTTAAGTAATTTATAAGTGTAAATGTTATGTTTTAATGTTATATAGGATTTATTCATATTTATTAGTTTCCCTAGGGTTGACTTCAACAATAACTTGAAATCATATTTACTTAAGTGATTCTAGGGTCGGGACATGATATACATATGCACTTAGGGTTTCCTCCTAGGGTATTGTTTAACAATTAGGGCTTAGGCTTGCCAACCGACCATTCTAGGGTTTCTTGTAGTCATCATATTCATCAATGAAATCATCATATTGACATCAATGACAACTTTATTCAACAATATCCCCCTTTTTCATTGATGTAAATACTCTCTCCCTTTCAATGTTATCTCCCCCTTTGACATCAATGGAAAATGGGATGATTTTCCAAACAACACCATTTCTTTAAGTGCTCCCCCTATCATGATTTACATTCTCCTTTTTTCTTATATGACCCAAGAATGATTACCTCTTTGTGATCAAGTGGAAGGAATCTTAAACAATGGTCCATCGGATTTGTAGTGGGGACAAAGGATCATGTTATTCAATGGAATTTATCCCTCTAAGATTTTCATGCCATATGGAAAGGAATAAAATAGATGATGTCTTTATGCAACACAAAGACCAACCTGTCAAACAAGATTTTTTGCAAAATTTACGAGAGGTGATCCATCAGGAGATATGTTTCATAGCATGATTATCCATGTGTGATTCATCAAGGGTTGCATCAAGAATAATCAAATGTCACAAGATCCCCCTAACAATATTACATGGTCTTCCTTTTAATACAAAAATTTCATCATCAAAACTTGGATTATTATATATGCTTATGGTGCTTGCATCTAATCAATAATATGGATTGATTCTTTGAGCATTTAGGACACATTCCATATGATCTCCTTTTGGTTCAACATGCTTCCTTCTCCAAACTTTTCTAATTGTCTTTTCAGGCTTGGCAGTCATGGTTTTAGCTTGTTTAGGGACCCATTTCAAGTTACACTTACGAGCCATATGACCAATGTTATGACATTTGTAACAATCCATTAAGTACATAAATGAGGAGGCATTATTTCTTTTAGGAGCTTGATGAGGGGAAATATATTTGTCCTTATTTTATTCCTTGCAATCCTTTGTCATGTGCCCATAATTTGTACAAGAGTAACAATAACCATAAAATATACTTTGGTACCTGGAAGATGGAAATTTCCGTGATGTACTTCTAACGTCATTTTGCCTTAAGATCCTTTGATCATATTTATTTCCTCTTGCATTATTGACATCATTTGCATATCTTCTTGGAGTAGGGTTTCTTCCAATGTAATTTTGATTAATCTCCTTTCTTTTGTTGGAACGGGGGGCGCTGACATTTCTTCCAAGCTTCTCCACATCCTTCTTGTTTGATGCATTAGGTTTTGTATCATTTTTGCTTGAGGGTTCACTTGCATAACCAAGACCTAATTTATCAAGGGGGTATCATTGATGACTTAGGATGTCATCTAGGGTTTGAGAGCTCTTTAGACTCTTATTCAACTGATCAACTTCTTTCCTTAAGATATCAATTTCTTCTTTCATCTTCTGTCATTCTTCATCCTTCTTTGCTATATGGTTCTCCATTGCTTCCTTCATCCATGTTGCTTCACATGATTGGGCCTTGAGAGAGGTGACATGTGATTTTAATTTGAATATTTCTTCATCCTTTCGTCAAGTTGGTATGTCATGGAAATATTTTCCTTTTCTACTTCACCAACTTGTCTTTCTAGGAGGGCCAAAGCTTCCATCATTATTTCAACTCCTTGTTCTGGCCTTCATGCTCTCTAATAATGTCTTCACACAGCTTTAGTCAGTCTACTATTAGCTGCACTAAGCTCTGCATAAAGAACAACTTCCTATTCAAGCTTATGCTCTCTACTGGCTACTTCTCCCCTTCAACTGTCTGCTGTCCTATTAGCCCTTCAGCCCTCTTTCTGTTCTGCTGGATCCTCTCGCTACCTCTGTCTCCTCCAGCTTATTTTCCACAGCCTTCAACAGTGTTCCCTCACGTTCTCTTCTTTTCCTGTCTTTTATTCATTCCTCATGCCTCTATCTGTCGGTTTCCTCTCTTCGCTGGCCCTTTGGCTTCCTCCTCAGTCTCTGTGGTTTCCTCTGTCTCTTCATGCTCGCCAGCACTTCTGAGACACATTACTTCTTAAGACAGGTTCACAAATGTACAAAGAAATCATGTCTTATGTTTAACTGTAACATCGCTCCTTTTTACAATAATTATAGGCATACACAGAGATGGCATTGTTTAACGGACAGCCACGTCCCAATCACAATCGCAATCAGCTTGATTCAACCTCCTGAACTATAGTTTAGGCCCCCTGAACTATCGAGAGCGTTATTGTATTGCATTTCTGCCTCAAAGGCTCGCGCACCATAAATATCAGATAGATTCTTTTTTTCTTTTCAACTTCACGAGTCGTGAACTATTATTTCTTCATAATATAGATATCTGAGATCAATCCACTAAATGAAGTGTCTCAGCGCATATATATATATATATTATATATATATATATATATATATATATATATATATATTATATATATATATATATATATATAATATAATATATATATATATATATTATATATATATATATATATATATATATATATATATATATCTTTTGCAAAATCGCCAAAGGACACAATTCCTTGGGAGGAGGGCTGACTTATGATTTTTCTCATTTAAAATATATAACTCGGAGAGACTTCCATTATAGAATTATTGCTCACGAAACCCATATAAACGCAATATTCCCATATGGCAGTCCCACATGCCACATCATCCTTTTATCGCAATCACCACTTTTGGAGGTTTTTCTATAAGTTGAGCCTAAAGCATTGCCAATGGCCGATGGCCAATACCAGATGCAATATTATATTAAACTAATTATAATAGGTCCATCGGGTCCACAGTTCTATCGCAATCGACGCCTTCGTGTGGCAAGGCTTTACAGCTTGCAATATAGTGACGAACGCGATATTACAATAGGCGCGATATAATAGGATCATCGGGTCCGTAATTGTATATCGCAATCGGAGGTTTTGGGGATGACAACCCTTCATAACTTGCGATGCGGTATTCCTTAGAAATTCTACATCGTTGATCTCTTCAAATCTAACGGTCTCGACTTAACCCAGTTAACATTGAACGCAGATACACAGAGTCATGACTCTCCACTCTTTGCTTCACGCTCCTATGTCTTACGATATGTTAACTCCTCCGTTAACACTGTTCCGATGTGTCCTCCACTCTTCCTCTATGCTCCTCTGATCGGTCTTCCTTTGGAGTCCGAACCTTTGGCATATATTACTTCTCCTGTAGTGTCGATAGCTTGTTAATGCATATATAGATGGGTTTTGGCCTCCGATAGTTGTTAATGTATATATAGATGGGTTTTCGCCTCTGATAGCTCCAGATTGCGTAATATGCTTCCTCTGATGGCTCTGTTTTGTCATATATATATGTTATATATATGGCTCCTCCGTTTTCTCTTTCTGCTCCATTTGCTCCTCTTCTTTGGCGTATATATATGCTCTATTTTGCTCGCTCTATTTGCTCCTGTAGCTCTGAGAACTCAGTTTTGGCATATATTTATTACATATATATATGGCTCCTCTTGTAGCTCCTCTTGCTCCAATGTGGCTCCTCTGGCTTGGCAGTGTCTTTCAAATACCTCCTTGCATATATGAATGCCTCTCTTGCTCTGATATCCTGTGATATGCTTTGATCTGCCTCCTTTGGTAACTCCTCTTGTTTATGGTTTGGCTATCATGATGGCCTTGCTCCTGTCTCTTCATGGATCTACTCTTCTTCCCCTTGGCTTCATAACGTCATCTAGTATCTAGAATATTGCCATATTGACATCAATGACAACCTAGGTCAACAGACCCAAAGTTCTTTTTAAGTCTGCACTTAGTGCTTGGAGCATGCCACTACAACCCTCTGAAACAATTGTTATTTCTGCTACTCCACCACTGTCCTAAACTAGGACTTTTTCTTGCTTTGTTATTCTTACACTACATTGCTACTCTATCTTTAGATCTGCCTAATCTTCAATCCCATCTAAACTAATACAAGTCTCTAAGTATGTTGCCCTTTGCTCTACAATAGTTCCTTTATTGCACAAATTTGGGACACTACTATTTTGTTGCTTCAATCCCTGAAGTTGTTCCATGGATCTTCCCTCTAGTAGGGCTTACCTAGATCTGCCGAGATCTAGGGCTATCCTCACTTGGGGCTTGAATATTGTTGTCCTTCTGACTGAAATTTGGACATACTCCATCATCATCATACTGGGCTCAGTACATGCTTCAGATCTAAGGTGTTTTGGCCCATATCTTGACCTCAATACCTATGAAAACTCTGCCAAACTAGGGACACAAACAGTGTGCACTTAGTGCTTGGAGCATGCCACTACAACCCTCCCAAACAATTTCTCTTTGGGCTGCTCTTCGATGGTCCTAAACTAGGACTTCTTCCTTTTTTGTTGTTCCTACACTGCACTATTACTCTTGTTAGAAAATCAGAAACGAAAAAATATTTTCTTTTATACAGATAATTACATGTGACTTCATTTCTTCTTATGTTCCTCTTTTATGTTTGGCACATATTTCATTTTGCAAGGCCCATAGGGTTTTATGCCCTAATTTGGAGAGTGTTATTACTACTATCATGACACTTTGTGTTCACTCCTTGATATTATATGTGTTGAATATCACACTGGGGCTTATATCTATAGTGTTGGCATTATTTGCAGCGTTGGCACAGATTTGAGGTATTTACAGATTTAGCACATATCAATAGTGGCACAGATTTGAATATGAATATTGTGGCCTCCTTATTGCATTATGAATTGCGACCTCCTTATATATAGCATTGGCACATATATACAGCGTTGAATATAAATACATCTCATTGGCACATCTAATAGCATTGAATATGAATGTTGTGGCCTCCTTAATATATGCAGTGTTAGCACGTGTGACTTCCTTATATACATACAACATTGGCACATATTATCACATTTAAGGGATGTCACTCTACTATCAAGAGACATAAATCAAGAGACATTAGAGTCATGGCATGATTAAAAGAGTACATTAGCCCATTAATGGAATGGGCAGCGTTTTTGCAATGCGTTCTGGTGGGTAGCGTTAGTTAATTAATGATATGGGCAGCGTCCACCCTAAAGTCGTTCTTGAAATCCGCTCTGGTGGGCAGTGTCCATTCAATAAAATTGTTATTGCAATGCGCTCTAGTGCGCAGTGTTTATCAATATCAATAGCGTTTATTCATTAATGGTATCAATATGGGCAGCATTCATTAATTAACGGTATGGGCGGCATTGCATTCATCAACATGGGCATCATTCAGTTCATATATAATGTCTTAATGCCTTCATCCAATGCGTTCATTTTTTAGTATCTTGTATATCCAATATATTCATATCCAATGCACTAACACATTATTATTTGGAGCTTATTGTCTATATTTATAATTGCAACATATCTATACTTTGGAGCAGCACATATTGCTTATTATTTGCAAAATATATATATATATATAATTGCATTAATATATTTAGCATTACAAAACCAAAAATTGCAAGGCCTTATATGGAACCATATGCAACACGCTAATACATAATTTCAAGCCTTATATGGAATGATATGCAACGTTAATATATAACTGCAAGGCTTATATGGAACGATATACATGGTGTGAATGTTAGGATATGTGGTTTCAAGCCTTATATGGAATGATTTGCAACGTTAATATATAACTACAAGGCTTATATGGAACGATATACATGGTGTGAATGTTAGGATATCTGTTATCGTTGGTTTATATTATTGTTTTTAGTAGCACAATATTAAAAATCAATTGACCGTGTTTTTGGTGAATTAGTAACCATGTAAATTATTAAAGGTGCTTTTGGTGAATTAGTAACCATGTAAATTATTAAATGTGTTTTTGGTGAATAGTAACTATATAAATTGTAAATTATTAAAGGTGCTTTTGGTGAATTAGTAACAATGTAAATTATTAAAGGGAACTGTAAATTTAAATTCTAGCTAAAAAAACTTTTAAAAATATGAAAAATAGTCTAAAAATCAAAAATGAAAAATGTTGATGGTGAGTAAAAGTCAATAAAAACAAAAAGTGTTGATGGTGGAATGAAGTTTTTTTTCGAGGTAAATTTTCAACATATTTTTTAGCAATGGCAAGGATATAAATATCATGACTCCAAAAAATCTTAAAATTCCAAGTATTTTAGGAATGACATTAAAGATAAAATATCATTTCAGTCATGGTGTTAAAATAAAATACTTATAACTATTTTCAACCAAAGCATTAAAGATAAAATATCATAACTCGAAAAAACTTTCAAAGTTTGACAATTTTTCAACCATGGAATTAAAATTAAAGATCTACAAAAGCCTTAAGTTTTCAACATATTTCAACCATGGCATTATGGAAAAAATTTATGACTAAAAAAACTTTAAAAATGAACATCTAAATGAAAGAGTCATTATACCAAGAGTAATATCTTTCTTAAATACTAATGTATAACAAGTTTAAAACCTTAGCCTAAGCCAACTTGACACATTGCAATAAAAAATTATAAAACAGTCATCAAATTGAACTCAACCCACTATAATGAAAACTTAAAAACCAACCATGAAATTGACACATTGTGAAGGCGAATTTGATCTATTATCACAAAACTTTAAAATCAACTATCAAATTGACACATAATGGGATAGGGTTGATAGTTTAGGATCAACATAATAAATAAATAAAAATACATAATACAAAAGAAAACAAAAATTAAAACATTGAAAAAATAAAAACAGGAAACTTAAATAAATAAAAATTATATTAAAAAATAAAAAAATAAAATTGAAAAGAATATAACAAATAAATAAAAATATATATAAAAAGATAAAAAATAAAATAAAATAAAATAAAAATAGCTAAAAAAAGAAATATAAAATATATATATAAAAGAAAAACAAAAAAATCAAATATAAAAAACTATTAAGAAAATAACTGGTATAAAAGTAAAAAATAATAATAATAATAATAGAAAATAACATAATTTAAGAAAAATTAAAAAATTAAAAAAAAATAAAAACATTAAAATAAAATTAAAAACATAAAATAATAATAATAATAAAATTTCCTTGATCATGGTGAGAGTCGCGAGATGGACTCCTCGAGATCCAAAACATGGTTAGAAGCCCAACACTGAAAGACATCAAGGGAATTAGCTTTGGCCCTCATACACTCGCCAACTTTTACAAGGTGGCTAGATGCATACAAGGCATTTATGACAATTTGAGAGATTGGTATGGTATTGCCAACCTGGATTTTTTTGTTACGGGTTGGTCTCGAGCTAGATGCATTGTTAGTATTTTGGTTACAGGTCTAAAGGCAGTCTCAGGTGCGCTCTCGAATATAGGTCGATCGGGTTCAAAAGCTCTCTCGAATATAGGTCGATTAGGTTCAAAAGCTCTCCTCCATTTTACAGAGGCTAGAGTTTGCGGGGATGTATTTTCTATGATTCTTTCCCTTCTGGCCCCTTTGCTTAATTTTTTTATGATAATTCACGGGGAACAGGTCTCTAAGACAATATTTCGAGTTAGAATTTCTACATTCCGGAATTCGAGGAAGGAAAGTGTTGGTTTTTCTGTTGGACATCCTCAATTCAGTTGAAGTGTATCTGTTATTTATGGTATTCTTCTCTCACGGATGGGTATGCACAAGGGGTCTGTGCTTTGGGATTTGTTTGTATTCTATTCATGGGAGCATGGATTTTATTTCATGGCTTCTTGTTTTGTCTGTTGGTTAGCATGAGAGGAGGTTATTTGAACGATTATATGTCTGAATGGATTATGGGTTTGGTTCTTCAAAGGCTCGAGGAGCCATGGATTGAGGATGCTTGTCTTTGTTAGTACACCCATATCATATACGGTGGAAAATGTTTGTTTTATTTGTTTGATGCTTATACTTTTGTGGATTTCCTCTTTGTTATACCTTGAAGTGGTATGCCCAAGTACATGCTCCTGGTTCATCATCTCAACACCTGTGTTGTGCTAGGGTTTGAAGGTTGTCATATTTTTTCTCTGTTTCATTATTGTGGCCAACAAAGTAATAGAATGGTGGGCCCTTCCTTTGGAAGACACACCAAGATCAGAGAAAATCAGGGTCGAAGTTGATGAGCGGGGCTTTGGCGTGGTGGCAGTCAACCCCAACCACATCCTTCTCGAGGTCGTGGTCGTAGAACGACCTCTGAGCTCATTCATGAAGAGGCCCAGGCCTGCCAGAAAGGAACTCAGCCACAGATCCGCCAGCTTATTTCTGGGTGGGAAGCGGACCTGAACTGAGAGGAGGCTCAAGAAAATTTGGACGTTGAGGAATGGTTGGAATTAGCTCCAACCCTAGTCATACCAGAGTTCACTCTTCTCGGTATAAACAGAACTTCTACATGTATTGGGTCATGAAAAACATTTTAGCAAGATCGTTATCCACTCCTGCAGCTGCTCCAACCAAGACAGACCCTATTCTTCCATAAATTCATAAAGAATTCCAGCTTATTTAGTTTCAGATTCAGCAACAGAATGTCCACCTCAATCATATAGAAAAGCATATTCCATGTCTCCCTCAAATGAAATTACCTGGCTCGAGTGTGAAAGATCCAGCTCTTATAGACTCTTTTGATGATTAGTAGTATGTCTAGTCTAGTATGTTTTTCTATTTTTGTTAAGTACAAATGCAGGATATGCAATTTTTGATACTATGTTGTAGATATTTAGATAGTAGATGGGACAAGGATAATCAAACAGATCTAGCTCTAAAAGTCGGTCTTAAATTATTTTTCTTTTGACTGGCTTAAAATGTGATACAGTGCCCAACGAATCTGGTTTCTCACTGGACAGATTGAGGCCACCTTACCATTTGATCATGGATGTGATCTACCATAAAAAATAAAAAAGGTTCTTCCAAACTTTATAATAAAAAAAACATTATCTCTCTCTCTTCTCTCTCTCTCTCTCTCTCTCTCTCTATATATATATATATATATATATATATTAAAAATAATAATAATAATAATAATTTAAAAAGGAGTAGTCTATAAGAGTGATTTTTTGGAGTTTCCAACAATTTTTTTGTTGGAATCCAACGAAACAATTATGGCCAAATCTTTATTTGTGTTGTATAAACTGGTTTTTTTTATTACAGATATGAATTCAACACTTTTAAAAACCCCTGAGGCACTTCGATTGTGAAGAGTTCACCCTTCAAACTTGTGATTTCAATGAATCCCTGTTGGATTCTGGACAAATTAGATCAGAAAATTAACCGAAAAACTTTCCAAAAAGTCACACTTAGAGACTACTCTATTAAAACAAATATTAAAAATAATTAATTATTAAAATTAGAAATCAGATCCTGCCACCCAGCCCCCAACCCAACAAGCCCTTGTGGGGCAAGCCCATTTGCCAAGCCCCGCCCAGGCCAGGGCCCTGGGGGGCTGTAGTTTTATTTATTTTTATTTTAAATGTTATTTTTTTTACTTTATTTAATTTCAATTAATTATTTATTATTGATTTTATTTTAATGTTTTTTTTACTTTTATATTTCATTCTAATGTTTTTTTTAATTTTCAATTTTTTTAACTGTTTTAATGTTTTTTATGTATTTCTTCTTTTTTAAATGTTTTTTAATTTAATTGTATTTTTTATTTCATATTTTTTTTATTTTTAAATTATCTAAATTTTGTTGTTTTTTTTTTATTTATGATTTATTTCTCATTTTATTTTCTTTTGTTATTTTTACTTAATATTTTATCTGAATCATTTTTTTGATTAAAAAAAATGGCATAATCTTTGGATATAAAAACCATAAATATTTCATAAAATTTGTTGCTTTTCAAATGAGACTATGTTTATTCATTTAGGTTGTTCATAGTTATATACATGAGGGAGTGACCGTTGAGTTTCATCTCCCGATGACTTTCCATTTTCTCTTATTATTTATTTACACTATTTACATTTTTTCCCCCAATCCCTATGATTAGGTGTCAACATTCCCCTCCTTAATCTGAAGGGTTATTGGTGAGTCCAAGCATCGTTCTGAATCTTCCAAGCACTTTGGTGAAGATGTCTGCAATCTGCTCATTAGTGGAACAATGGCGAAGATGGAATATTTTGTATTGATGTGCTTCGTTTGATCATGGAACTGTGGGTTCTTGGCCAATTTTATTGCCAAGGTATTGTCAATCATGAGTGGAGTCGAATGTACTTTTTTACTTGCAAATCATCCAGAATTTTCCTGAGCCACACAATTTCTTTTGTTGCCTCAATTGTTGCCACATATTCTACTTCTATTGTGGAATCTGCTGGAACTGATTGTTTGTGTGATCTCCAGGAGACAACTCCTGATCTGAGACTCATAGAATAACTAGAAGTAGATACCCCAGTTTCTTTGTCTCCATCGAAGTCTGAATCAGGGTATCCAATCAAGTTGAAGTCGCCCACGTGTGTATACTTGAGTCCAAAGTCTTGAGTTCCTTTCAAGTAATTTAGAACTCTTTTTGCAGCAGACCAATGTCCCTCACAAGGCTTTAACATAAACCTAGAGAGGATTCCAACAACAAACAAAATGTCTAGTCTGGTAGTAGTCACGCAGTTGAGACTTCCTACAGGCTGTCTATACTTTGTTGCATCCTCAAATTATTTTCCTTCAATGGATGTGAACTTTAAGTTTTGTTCCATTAGAGTAGTGAGAGGATTGCATTCAGCCATGCCAAACATGTTCAACAGATCCCAAATGTACTTCTTTTGAGAAAGGAATATGGACTTTCGATGTTGAGTTACTTCAATACCAAGATAGTAATGAACATAGCCCAAATCAGTCATTTCAAAACCTTTTCTTGGTTCCTTCTTTATGGCTGCAATGTAGATCTCATTGTTCCCTATCATCAAAAGATCATCTACATATACGACAAGATATACAACTGTTTTTCCAACTTTCTTGACAAACATAGTTGCATCATCAAGATCATAATGTTTGAAATTGAGTTTTAGAAGATGCTCAGTTAGTTTTTCATACCAGGCTCACGGTGCTTGTTTGAGGCCATACAAGGATTTCACAAGTTTGCATACTTTATGTTCATGTCCTTTCATAGCAAATCCTTCAAGCCAGGACATAAAAACATTCTATTTTAGATCTCCATTCAAGAAAGAAGTTTTTACATCCATTTGATGGTCTTTCCAACCATTCTGAGCTGTTAGGGAAAAGAGTGTCCGGATGGTAGCCCATTTTGCTGTGGGGGTAAAATTCTCCTCATAATTGACCCCTTCCTTCTGTGCCAAACCTTTTGCCAAAAGGTTGGCTTTGTGCTTGTCAAGTAAGTCATCAGCTTTATACTTGTTCTTGTAGACCCACTTGTAGCCAATTGGTTTGGTTCCCAATGGAGGATCAACCAGCTTCTAAATTCCATTCTTTATCAAGGCATCATACTCCTTTTGCATCACTTCTTTCCATTCCTCATGAGAAGCAGCTTCTTTGAAGGAAGTTGGTTCAAAATCTGTAGACAAATTCAATTCACAATCATAAGAAGCATCCATATCAATAGGTGAATCAGAGTCATCTACATCACCTCCATTTTTCCAAGTCGAATTTCTAGTTCCTGTCTTTCCAACCTCATCAGGATGAACACTTTCAAGTATCTTTGTCAAACACTTTGGGGGACCTTTCTAAGATTGTCCAAGCTGCTCAGTTGATTGAGTTGGGACTGAATCAAGATTGAGTCTCCCAATTCTATCAATCACATCACTCAAAGTATCATCTGTTGTTGGAGTTTCATGTGGGGGAGAGAGTGCTTTAGAAGAAGATTCCATAGGTTGATCTAGTATAGGAATCCCCCCTTCAAGATGTGGAATCTGATTATCAAATCCTTGAAATGATTTTGCATTTGCGAATCTATCCAAGCGATCATGTTGTTGCTCAACAACATTGTCAGTTTTGGATGATTCAAGAAAGATTACATCTCTAGATACAACAAACTTTTTATTGACTTCATTATAGAGATGGTATGCTTTGGAGGTGTTTGAATACCCCGAGGAGATACACTTATGACTCCTTGCACCAAGTTTGTTTCTATGTACCTCTGGTATCAAGGTATAACATGTGGAACCAAAGACCTTGAGATGTTGTACCGAAGGAATGTGCCCATACCATATTTCATAAGGAGTCTTGTTTCTAATAGCATTAGATGGACATATATTCTTTACATATACAATACATAGAACTGTATCAGCCCAAAACATCAATTTTACAGTCTTGAAAAACATCATGGAGTGCACCATATTTAAGATTGTTCTATTCATTGTTTCATCTACTCTGTTCTGTTGGGGATTATAAGGCACAGTTGTTTGATGTTTAATCCCATGTTGGTGAAGATAGTTTTAAAATTCATTTGAAGTGTATTCTTTTCCATTATCAATGTGAATAGATCCAATATGAGAGTGTGCATCATTTTCAATCCATGTATGAAATTTCTTGAATGTTTGAAAAGCATCAAATTTGTTCTTCAATAAATAAACCCAACACATTCTGGTGTAGTCATCAATAAATGTTATCATATATTTATTTACATTTTCATAAGGAATAGGCATTGGACCACATAAATCTGAATGAATAAGTTCAAGTTTTCTATGTGCTCTGGAATGTGAATCATGACAAGACTATTTGCTATGCTTTCCTAGAATGCAAGCATCACATTGCTTAAGTTTCCTAGGAGTAGGCAAACTAATAACACCATTTTTCTTCAACAAGCGGAGGTTGTCATAATTCAAGTGTCCAAATCTAGCATGCCATAATAAACTTGATGGAAATGTACCTTCTTCATAATGAGAATTGTATGAGAAATTTTGTGCACGAGCAGAGGTATCTTGAAGCTTGAGAAGCCTTTCTTCTTTTATCTTCGTCATGACAAGTGAGTGATCTAATGCTTTTCTCACCTCAACCTTTCCATCAAACATATGAATGGAGTGTCCTTGTTGGCGGATGTGGACCAAGGACATCAAGTTTCTCCTCTGCTATGGGAGATATAAAACATGATGCAGAAGAAAGTCTAGAAGACCAGGCAATTTAAGTCTAATTATGTCAAGCCCTGATGGCTTGAGTTTTGATTTGTCTGCAAAGTATACTGCTCCATCAACATTATTAATAAATTCTTCAAAAAAATCTCTTCTAAAGGTCATGTGGCAAGTTGCTCCTGAATCAAGCAACCAA
This sequence comes from Pinus taeda, assembly GCA_000404065.3. NCBI lineage: Eukaryota > Viridiplantae > Streptophyta > Pinopsida > Pinales > Pinaceae > Pinus > Pinus taeda. Next base: position 88,066 of record APFE030618340.1, read on the forward strand.
TCATTTTTCCAAGAAGCAAGTGAAGCATTAAATAATTCTTCATTTACTCCGATATTATAGTGTGCCACAGCATAGTGAGTGGATTCAGGTGCTTTACCTTTCTCTTTGTCATTAGTTTTACCTTTGGGTTGGTTTCTTTCCTGCTCAATTCTATCCCAAGGAAACTTACATGTGGATGCATCATGTGATCCATCTCTTTTGCAACATATGCAATGCAAATCTAAATTTTCTCCTTGAGAGTGTCTACCCCCTCTGCCTCTGAAATTTCTTCTTCCTCTTCCTCTTTGACCACCTCTTCCTCTGGAGGAATCTTGAGCAAGATTCTTCTCTCTATGTGCAAGACACATAATCCCTTCAGAATACTGAGGAGTTGTCTTCTTTCCAAAAGCTTTCTCTTTCAGCAAATTTTTCACAAGTGATTCAAAGGTAATTTCTTTGAGGTTTCCATTTGCTTGCAATGACTCAAGATAATTTTAGTAAGTAGGATAAAGTTCCTTGAAAAAAGCTATCAGAGGAATGTCTAGTTCAACATTAGTGACTTTGATTTCATGCATAATAGATTTACTTTTGATACAAGAGAAAGAGGATCATCATTTTGTAATTCAAGGGTGAACAATTTAATCATGAATTGAACAACTTCAAGTGCAGAGTGTGATTCATAGAGTTCCTTTAGTTTTTGTAAGGCTTCGAAAGAATTTGAAAATGAAGAAATATGGCGACTCACCTCTTCATTGATTGATGTTGCAATCAAAGCATAAGCCTTGTTGTTCTTATTTTTCCAAATGGTGAGTTCCTTGCCTGAGGTAGGTTTTTTTGGTTCTTTGTCTCCGTCTCCAACACACACTCCTTTCCACAGCTCATTAAAAATGAGAGTTTGTTTGAATTTCCGTGACCATTCTGGATAGTTCTCCTTGCCTATGAGAACCACTCCCACAATGGATATCAATGAATGCATTCTAAAAACAAATGTGCACTGTAAAAAATATATACTTCCACTGCCAATATATAAAATATTTTCACTTCTGGTGTTAAAGAAAAAAATTGCATTGTAATAACAATATTATGAAGAAAAAAATGCAATTCTGGTTCAAAATACAGTATGGAGGGAGCAGATTACTAGAGGGAGCAGCGACAGCATGGGTGTTATATACCTAGGGGGGTAATATGGGGTACCGAGGGAGGTACCCAAGGTAATAATGTAATAATGGGATGGGCCATAGTAATAAATAAGGTGGTTAACCCATGTCATGTAAGGGACCACAAGTAGTTAATAATAATGTAAGGGGCCCATGGTATTAGTTGATGGTATGAGGAAACCATGGTAATGATGCATGGTATTGTATGTATGAGCCCTATATAGAGGCTAGAGACTCCACATGGAG